>JABCKL010008438.1:0-37036 GCA_018851305.1 Calocybe cyanea
ATCATGGTTGGCAAAGCCACCATATGCCGTCGCAGTATTGATGGTTGTAGGTGACTGCTGAGACGATCTCTGAGTGCCGTGGTGCAGACCAATGTTGTCGGCATCCAAATACTGCGTACCGTGGTGCGAAGGATTTCGTTGGACAGGTGCTGCAGCGAGAGTGATAATGAAGTTAACGATTTGAACGAGAAAAATGTAGTATTTCATGGCAAAGATTGAGCGCCAGACCTGCTGAGTACGCTCGAGGGTGTTGAGATGATAGACTGGCGGTCTATTTAGTTATATTTTATTGCATGATCACCTTCCCTGGATACCGTGCCACTGCAGTCTAATTGATTGCTATGGTGACCTCGTATCATATCCATAAACATAGGCAATAACGGGCAATAACGCATCGCTCAATCGTCGACTTGGTCAATTTAACTGTCAGTATTTACAACTTTACAATCCTTGGAATACTCGACGTAATGCGCTACTATTTTCCATGGCCCAAACCTGCTGAGCCTTTCAGCACTCGCGAGCCTTTGGGAGACCATTCCCAATACACTTGCCATATTCTAATGCATCATTGGAAAATCCGTCTACGCTAGCTCCGGCTTGGAGTTGGTGTAGATAGCATTTATCACCGCTATTAATAACACTTCTGAAAATATAGCTGTGTTTGCACATACGTTCTCTCCCCCTTTCTCCTTCTGGCATTGATACGATGAGAAAATACGCACGTCTTGTGCGAGAACTCGACTATGGTCCGACTATACCTTCAGATGTGTGGGAAGGCGCTGCCTTGGAGGCATTCCCAAACATGCAGGGTATCTCTGGAAGATGTGCAGATCATACAAAATACCTCGCTACACTCTCCCAAAAACCTGAGGTCGATCCGTATATCTTTGCCCGTAGGAAGCTCTTTGAATGGGCTACTTTCTTTCGTTACGGCTCTGGCAGACTTTTCTGCTCAATGCACCAACATTAGGTCTGTCGATCTTTGTCTTGGGAACACGTTCCAAATCCCTCAGGCGCAACACCAGGTTGTTGCAGCCCTGTCAAACTGGCGTGATATATCTAAATTTAAGTCGCCTCAAATCACATTCGAGGTTCTGCAGGTTCTACCCCCCACAATACGACACCTTTGTTTTCAGAGATTTATTCCACCACTCGCGGGCACCTCTCCATGGCTCTCACCCATGGCAAGAGCCATCAAACTTCCTTTACTGGAAGCAACATCGATTAATTTTCCAAAATTTCCACTACCATCTCATTCATCGAAAACATTTCCATCAATCCCGATCTACAACTTTTGGCTATCACAGCTCGTCATGCAGAACTGACCGGAGAAATCGAGTGGCTTGGGTTACTTCAGCATATTGCAAAGCGCTGGCGTAACCTCAAGGGACTCCAATTAGAAGCACTTTATCTACCCCAGCAGGGCACTTCGGAACCCCCTTTGCCCAGCAGCCTAGTTCCTATGCTAGCGACCAATCTTCCGATGCTTACCCACATATATCTCGCTTATCGACCGAGCTATGATATATGTGACGAAGATCTGAAAATTCTGACTCAAGCAATGCCTTTGTTGGAGCATTTTTTTGTTAACCGGAGAGACGAAAGTGACTATCGCAAGTATCGCATCCTTTGCACAGAACTGTCCCGCCTTGTCGTATCTTGGGCTTGATTTCGATGCGCGGGCAGATAGAGTTCCTCGACCAGGGGAATGTTCCGTTCGGGCTCTAAACCTAGTACGCCTCCATATATCAAACTCACCCGTGGATGATCCGCAACAGGTTGCCAACTTTCTCTTCCTCATCTTCCCAAATATCCGATACGTTGACTACGACTTGGAGACTAGGCACCCCCCTTACCGCAGACTCGACGCAATACCGTGGGCAGAGATTCGCGCTCTTTTAAGGGCAGCACGCAACAAGCAAAGGCTCAGTGCTACATGAATACGATGAATCATTAGATCGATTAATAGTATAGCTGTTGAACTTCCTGATTGTCATTTAATGTAGCCATCTACGCCAAGCTCCTGCCTCATTCTACCTTTCGTTTCGAGAAAATATGCTGTTTCACCCATAAATAATGAGTCATTCGTGATAAGTATTGGACATCATTTCTGTTTCATATATTCACCGTAAACACTTTAGCCCATTGGAAACCCTTCGTCGTCCAGAATGTGATGAATTAGGCAGTCTGGCACCTCGTGAAAACCTCTTTCACGTAGTCAGCCATTATACGATGCGTTGCCGCAGAAGGCGTGCTATCGAAGACTGAGCGTCTGCAATCGTTTTAACTTCGATACAGGGACTTACCCCGGCAGCCAGTAGAATGTGTGGTCGGGATCTGAGCAAGCGCCGTTAGTGGTTGAGGTGTCCCTAATGCAAGCTCCTGGATTCGTGTAGCCGAATGCTCTGTACCCGGGGGTCAAGCCCAGAACGCCAGTCCAGATGTTGGAGAAGTCCACATAGCCAACGTTAACATTCAAGCCCTTCAGATTGCGTAGAGACCTTAAAGAGGAGAATACTGTCTGCTTGAATGCTTCTCCTGCGGCAGATTTTCTACCACGTCCATAGTTGTCAACAATAAGAATGTTGCGCGCGAAGACTGGGGATGAAGTAAGGACCAAGAGTCTGTATGCAATGTTCTGCGCGACCAAGTCCATATCTAGGTGTGTTATTTTAGCTGGAGAACTTTCGTTGAGGAACTAAATTTGACATACTCCCGCTCCTCTCGAAGTCACTGTCAGAGCGCCTTTTAACAGGGGTTCGTTTTGAAAAGACAAAATCAGCTTACCCAATACCAAAGAAAATGGTATAGAGGGTTTCGTCCGGACTGTATTTATTAGCTTGTCCGATATAGAGATTGACTGGACCAACGTCATCATTAAGATTCTAACGAATTAAAGTTACCCAGAGCTCACCTTGGGCTTGGAAGTCATTTGGAGGACCACCACCATACACGTACTGAGCAGAGTCAACTACCGCACCATCTATCTGTGTGTGGTTTCAATTTCTTGAAACGACGAGTAGGATTTGCATACGTACCGCATAATCTTTAAATGTAGCCCCGATGCTCTTGGCAAGATTCTCGGCCCAAATTGGTCCATTAGTCGGGCGACCCCCAGCTCTTGGATTAGGAGGGCTGAGAACGGGCGGCTTGAGCGGAGACCCGTCTTGGACGCCACCATCAGTGTAGGCATCCTATTGAAAGCCTGAGACTTCACTAAGCGCCGTACATTGTCAGGTACATACCCCAAATGAAACAATTGTCTTGTATGAACTCAAGGGTCGCAGACCGGCATTGACATCTGCTGGTGCTCCTGAAAGTGTTCCACACTTTGGACTGACAGCTAGATGTACATCAGTAGCTCGGTTATCCAATACTGCCGCCGAAGTAAAGGAAAGTGCTGCAAGGACGAGTGTTACAGGAGACAGCATTTGAAATTTATGCAGAGAAGGATTCGCGGTGGAGTTCTTGAATAACTGGATGTGCTGCTATTTATTGCCCCCCACCTGTTTATTGGATTGCTCAGCCATATAGGGCAATAGTCAGCAAACTTACCGAGATCAATGCCAACATCCAAACATCTGGTAAAAACCGGAATTACTGCACCCCGCGTATTATCCGATACGTCTCCAAAGTCTAAAATACCGAGGCATAATAGCCTTGTTCCTCATGTACCGAACAAACACGTGATGCGGCGTCATACACAAGATCAATTCACATTAATCCCTGAATTGCAATTTGCATATCTGTCTAGATAATCAACTCCAACGAATAGCGAAGTTAGCCGATGGGGTCAAGCACGCGCCAGGGTAAGGGTCGAGGAGTACCCAGACAAAGGACACAAAGGGGGATAGCGTTCACCGATCGCGGAGAAAGTGCAGGCATATTGAATCGCAGAGAGTCTGGAAGCGAACAAAAGGAGTCCAGACGCTCGGATGCATCCATTTCGTAAACTGGTGGGCTGACATGACAAGAATGGCCGATACTGAAGTGAAGCTTGGACGGTTGAATTAAGGTAGAAGTTGCGAATGATGTTTCCATCAGTTTATTGGAAACGGGCATTCATAATCAAACAGGTGGGCAATTGCGTAATAACAGTGATGTACGTTAGCCTTGAGAAGGCTTATCGTGGCAATTAGAGCACCATATAAAGGCTGCTGAACCCGAAGTCGATGTTGGCGATGACAGAACTGAGAAGGGAACGCTGGGTACCTGGATTAACGTGAGCATGTGATCAAAGGTATGCGTGCAGAACTTTCCTAACTGAGCGTGACAAGACATGGATTTCACGGCATGGCAGGCGTCTTGACGTCAGAAATCTATTGCATGTGTTGCAAAGGCTTCATAGCCATCAATATGCTGTAATCACCAATGTTTCGAGATAATACGCTAAGAAAAGTGGCGGAATTGCACATTCAAGGAAGCCATGTGAACTTCACCTTGGCCAGGTTGCATGTGATACAAGCTGGATCAGTTACTAGCTAAAGTAAGTAAATCACAGACCGGCGATCGACAATACAGGGGATAACTGGCACCCATAGTTGGTCCCAGACCAGATAACGAACATAAATCTCCGCTGAGACAAAAAGGAAATACGATGCCGCCATTGCCAGACTGCCCAGCTATTAGAAATCATTATTGGTATGCATTACAACAGAAGGGGTCGACGAATGTGCTGCTCACGTACCAGAGTAAATTTCCGGGTTAGCTGATCCAACCAGCCCAAACATTCAAGCCAAAAAAATAAGGATGTTCCTCCCCGCCTATTAGCCGCCCGTATGACAGATGAGCCTCTGTGGAAGCAATGGCCTTTAGTCTGCTGAACAAGCAAAAATCGCTCTAATGCCGCAATCTCTGGTCCCAGCACGGTGGGATGAATTTAATGGCCATGCGTTCGAGACTTGGGTGCATTGAATTGATATGATCCACAGAAGCTCCCGATATAAGTGTAGCGTGAGATCTCCGCTAAGACGTCAAAAATGAGGGGAAGAAGCCTTAAGAAACGGTCTGTGTCCCCGAGCGAGCATCCCGCATTAACGAAACAGACTTGGAGGATTCCACGAAGCTTGTGGAGCAACTCAATTGGCAGTATCTGCACGTCTGGATCAAAAGCCTTTTCACAGAGCTCGGTCGAGTAGAGTCAGAATCCTGAGGCACTTGTACCACATAAGAGAGTAATTTGGCGCCCAACTAGAGCTTGCGCCAAGGAGAACATGGCCAAACAACTTACACGATAGATGCCGTTAGGGGCCCCGGCCAAACAATGCATGCTAGATTTCAGGAGTGCACAGCTCTTTGAGCTCTTTGCGCTATCCTGAGACATATTTCTGTGGGGCGAACCTCAGAAGCCGCGGCCATTCTATTGAAATAAACGTCGCCTAGACAGAACCCTGATAATACCAGCCCTTCATGAACTTCGAGGTGATTGACGAGGAGCCAGGTATAACAATGTCAGGGAGCGAGAGCCACTCCTATAGTTCAGAAGCAGACCGTAGACGAGCGCAAGGCAAAGATCCGGCAGAAAGCGTTTGTACTCCTTTGCAAAAGCATCATCTTATGTCGAGCAGAATAGCGGACCGGGGGATCTTCATGAAAGTATGTCATGGGAGCCTCTGGGAATAAGAGCCATTTTCGTTCGGGTCTCCTACTCTTTGTTATATAAAGCGGTCCCGGCAAGTCTTGCTTCTTTGCAAAATAACCACGCAGAAAAGCATGTGGGATATAACCCGCCTGGTTTTGGTTTTTGGCCTCTCGACGGCACAGCTCGTCGGTGCCCAACTTGGTCTTCCCAATGGATTCCTATCCTTCACGACACCAACTTTCTCCGTTCAACTCGTTAAAGACTCCCAGACGCTTTACTCTCTCAAGCCTGCCGGAACTTCGTTTGATTTTATTCCAGGAGACAAAATGACACAACGGCAAAACAATGGCCAGCACCATTTGGGTGATATAACCTTCAGAGCTCGGACGGTTGGCTCTAGCGCATGGGTAAATGCAGATAGCGCTACGACGAGGCGCCCTGTCACGCCTCTTTCGACCTCTGGAACCACCCTCGCAGCTGCCAATCTTGCTCCTACTTTACCGTCTTCATCGCTGCTCAGCATCACCAGGCGTTGGGTGCTTCAAAACAATGTCCTGCAATTGTTGTTCGACGTGACCAACTCACAGGCTACTGCTGTCGAGATTGGTGCTCTTGGTATTCCTCTCGAATTCAATAACGTACGTTCAATTAAAGATGAGTGTCGTGCACCTGCTTACACCATTCATGATAGATTTTTACGGACCGAACAGCAGCACAGACAAACGAACAATGCAGCCTTTTCGATCCATATATTGGGCAAGATGCAGGATTCGTCCAAGTGACGCCTCTGCTCGGGACGCTTAAACCTCTCGTAGTCCTTCCTGTTGGAAAGTCACCTTTAGAAGGGTGGAGATTCCTCCAGGAATCTACTTCCGGGGCACCCTTCTACCAGTCACAAACATTCGAAGGGCTGTACGAGTGGCAATTCCACACGTTAGCCTACGCTCAGAATGAATGGTCGCGTGTCACCCCTTGGAATGCTGCGACATCCGTCACACTCCAGCCTGGCCAGACTCGGACGTACGGCGTACAATTCCTTCTTGCGTCATCAATTCGTACTATCGAGAGCACAGTTCGAAGCGCCAGCCGTCCAGTCGCTGTTGGACTCCCAGGCTACATCCTTCCAACAGATCAGGTCGGCAAACTCTTCTTAAGCTACTCATCAGCTGTGCAATCCATTGCGGTCACTCCTAGTGGTGCGTTGTCATGGACGACGAACTCTGAGGCTCGAACTTCAGGCTGGGTCGGGTACTCCATCACTCCTCGCACATGGGGCCGCTCCAGACTATCCATTACTTACGCTGACGGCACGCTACAAACCATCCACTATCACGTTACAAAAGGCGCAACGCAAGTGATCGGCGATTTGGGGAATTTCTTGACAACTTCGCAGTGGTTCAGCTCTTCGAGCGATCCGTTCCGCAGGTCTCCATCAGTCATCAGCTATGATCGCGAAGTGAATGCAATAGTAAAGGATGATCCAAGAGCGTGGATACCTGGCTTGAGCGATGAAGCCGGTGCTGGTTCATGGTTAGCAGCAACGATGAAGCAATACGCCCAACCGAATTCAGCCGAGGTTGCTAAGCTAGAGCAGTTTGCTACGCAAGTCTTGTGGGGCTCAATACAAAACACTGATGGTGAGGCAAACCGTACATCTTTTTAGACATCATTTAACTATGTCATTCCTAGGGACCGTCAAAAAGGTGAGGTTCAAGCCAAGCTTAGCGCGTTAGCAAACTCCTCTAATCCGCCGCATTAGTCTGTCTATTTCCATGAGCCATCGGTTGTACCTTCCTATCCATACCCTAGTTCTATCAACTGGGGTAACTGGTGGTCTTGGAATCGTGCAGCCTCCTTCGCGACTGACCGCGCATATGATTATGTTCACGTCGCTGCAGCGTATTGGGCACTTTATCGTGTCGGCCGTAACTACCCTTCTCTTTTGAGAGTTCAAACATGGCAATGGTACCTTAATCAGGCGGTGTTGACTATCAATACGATGACTAATGGGAGGGTCGGGTTTGCCAACGTTGGACTCATGGGAGAAACAGTGTACCGTCTTATTCTTGAAGACTTGAAGCGGGAAGGCATGACGTCTGCGGCAAATACGATAGAAAGCAGGATGAGAAGTCGGGAGTCGACTTGGTCAAGGCAGCGGTACCCGTATGTTTTTTTATAGATCAGGTTGAATGACTCGGTTCAAGTGTTGCTGCCCTGTAGCTTCGGATCAGAAATGGCCTGGGATTCCACAGGGCAAGAAGGGGTGTACGCGTGGGCTAGGTACTTCAACGACACAACCACCGCCACCAACGCACTCAATTCTATCCTGGCATATCAACCCCTTATCCCTCACTGGGGTTACAATGGTAATGCCCGGCGCTACTGGTCAGTGTTTCTCCGATGCTCGCATGTACTTTTTTGGATCATCCGCGCTGAGCAGGGACAATATTTATGGAGGAAAACTTCAACGAATTGAACGCCAGATTCATCATTACGGCAGTGGCTTAAACTCCTTGCCACTGATTGCGGCATTCGAATCATCTCCAACAGATTACTATCTCTTACGCCTTGCATATGGCGGACTGAGCGGCCCGCTTTCAAACATTGACCAAAGCGGTTTTGCATCTGCATCATTCCATTCATTCGCAGATACCCTCAAATGGGACGGGTACTCCGGCGATTATGGCCCTAACTTCTCTGGGCATACGATGGGAATCGGAACTTATCTCATTAACCACCCCGACTTCGGCTGGCAAGCCTTGGGAGGCAATGTACTTTCGACATCGCCCACCGTTCAGGTGCAAGTCCGTGACCCTGTTCGTCGCCGGGTCTATATTGCACCCCTTGGTGCACTATTGACCCTAGATGCTGGAGCTTTCTCGACGATCAACTTTAATCCTTCAGCTCGTACCGTTAGCGTCACCATAACTGCTACACCTGATGGCGTATCGGGAGCTGCGAGCGCACCTAACGGCCGTTTGGTTATTCAACAGAAAGCCACGTTGTCTGGAATCGGCCTGCTAAGACCCACGACGAACTTGGCTCAAGACGCTGGTGCGTTCGTGGTTCCGTTTAGCTCTGGTTCAGCAACCGTCTCTCTGGCAATGTAAATTTTACTCTCAGTAGTCTGACAGCCGTCTTGTCTTGTGTAATTCATAAAATCAAAATTGTATAAATCATTGAATCGCTTTTTCATTTACACCATGGGACTAAGCGCTTTCCTTCTCAGCACTGTCCCGCATCGTATCTGGCCTCTCTTTATGAAGTTGGTCGATCAGGTGTGGCTTCCATCCCGCCGAATTCCAAGGCCTGACTCCTGACCTATACATTTCGTCGACCTAGGGGGCGCGTTATGAAAGATACACTATTCATGGCAGTGAGGCCTACCTCTTCAAGACTGAGCCCTTTGGTTTCAGGGATAAACAGATAGACGTAGACGTAGCCGAAAAGAAGCATGCCAAAGAAGATCAGCAAGATGAGAGGTCCAATACTATAACAAACTTCAATTCAACAAGTCCCGCAGATCGTCGACTCTAACATACCGCTCTGAAATCCTGGGTGCGAAGAAGGAAAGTAAAAAATTCCAGATCCTAGTAGACAAGTTTCAGTAATCGCATATTTTCCATTTTTAAGACCTACCAGTTCGTTGCGCTACCCAAGGCAATACTTTTCGGACGGACCCGAAGAGGAAAAGATTCACCTAAATAGAAGTATGAATGTCGAAACGCAGAACTTCACCGGTCATTTCTCTACCTAGATACACCCAACTAGATATGTGATAGTGAGCGCAAGGAGCGTATACAAACGTGGTAATATACTTACGGAGTAGGACCCCAGAAAATGGAGAATGAAAAGACATGCAGTACAGCGAATGCAATCAGAGTGTCACCTACAGAAGCTCAGTTACGATCTCAAGCTGAGCGACAAAGGCTGACCTCCTTGGCGTTCGCGAACAGTGAGATCTCCCTTTGGTGTACCTGCCGGGGCCAAAGTATAGTGACCAACAAGTCCTGCCTATATGATAGATTAATCACGGTAATTACAATGTTGGGTTGAGGGGGACGAACAACTATCGAGCAGATAGCTTCTAAAATAGCACCTGTGAGGAGAGACTAGAAAGGACTGAGTCAAACAAAACAGCAGGGTA
This sequence comes from Calocybe cyanea, assembly GCA_018851305.1. Classification (NCBI taxonomy): domain Eukaryota; kingdom Fungi; phylum Basidiomycota; class Agaricomycetes; order Agaricales; family Lyophyllaceae; genus Calocybe; species Calocybe cyanea. Next base: position 9,729 of record JABCKL010008438.1, read on the forward strand.
TAAAGAGTGCTGACTCGACGACGTCCCCAAGTTTCAATCAAATGCTGCGGGAGGAGAGAGCGTTATTACTTTGAGAAGAAAGGGCTATAATTAGACTCGCCAATGCAGGCACAGTTCCTACAAAAGAAACACCGCCGAGTATTACTTGAATTACATATGGCGATAGCCTAAAAAAGTCTCAGCATCATTTCAGTAGATAGTTCTTGTTAATGTTTACTCGGTTCCAGCACTCTGGAAAAACGTGTCGCCATAATAATCTGGAAAAGGGACTATCAGCAAGCCGCCACGAGGATTCCGAGATGTCACGTCGTACAGTAAAAGTTTTGCCCGTTGAGCTGTTGGATGAACTGCAACATCATGCCATTCAACGTGCGCTTCCAAAGATTGTTCCTTGTTGAGAAGCACTCGAGCCACGTCGCTTTACCCCCTTCGTTTTCCGCCCGGATTGCAAAAACAAGCTCCTCGAGCGTCTCTTCTACGAGCGCATCATCCTCGGGCACGCCATTCAGCTCTGCGATCACCGTCCGCGCTTCTTCAGCTCTTCCAGTGCCTAGCAGATGCCGACTACGGTCCAAGATCAGCAAAAACTCAGTTTGTATTAATGCTTCCATACGGAGATTCGGGCAGGAAGAAAATCCCGGAAAGCAAAATGAGTCCCCAAACTAATTGGAGCCCGACTGGAATTCTCCATGATGCGGAGTTGTTGAGGTGGTGTGTTGCAAGGTCAAAGACGTAGCTCAGGAAGAGACTACAATGGATTTTCATGGTAAGATATTTTATTCTCATGTTCTAATAGGTATGACGTACCCAAAAATAATCTGGAGCTGATAAAGTACCAAAAGGGTACCTCTTAATTTCTTTGGAGCCGTCTCACCATTGTAAAGTCTGGAAATAGAAGTTTTGATTAGTTGTCAACTGAACGAAACCGCATTCGACGCTTACGGTACAATCGCTGTCCACGCGGAAATGAAAATTTTGACGCAAGGAACAAACAAGACGCAAAACGTACCTGATAGAGCCCCTACACCAAGACCCGCGACAAAACGCCCGATTGTTATTTGCACAACAGAAAACTCCGTGCCGGTTTGAATTGCGACGCCGGCGGTGAATATGGCCGTCCAGATAAGAATAGAACCTCGACGTCCAAAGCGGTCAGACGTGAAAGCCTGACCAAGAGCTCCACTAAGAGAAAGTTGAGACCGGCACCATGTGCAAATACGGCTGACCTACACGAAGGTGCTAAAAATCGAGAGTTAGCCAGGATGTTTAAAATATGCACAAAACTCACCCTGCTGAGAGAAGGGAAGTTATAATCGACTGTCTTGAGCTTGAAAGGAACTTTTCCCCATCGGGGCCAACCTCTCCGAAGCGGTTGATGAAGTCAGGCATAATCAGACATCCCTAGAGCTAGATTTGAGAAAATTGAAGACTAGTCAAGAGATCTAGCTTGCCGAGATAACTCCAATGTCGTATCCAAAGAGGAACCCTGGTTAGCATTTAATCCTGATATGAAGAAAGTCAATTCATTGACAGAATGGAGCCAGATCATAAACACTGACAAAATGTATGGACGTCTCTAAACACGCGCTCATACCTCCTGTGATGATCAGTAAGACAATGACACGGTCGGCGCAGGAAGAAACACGGCGCACCAAACGCGATGAAGATCGCGAGCAGGATGGCTCTCCTGTTATTAGGAAGTGCTCTCGCCATGCTCAAGTCGCCCCAGATCAATGCCTAAAAGGTAGAGAAGAGAAGCAAAGGTCTCACACCATGGCAGTGGGGCACACGGCAAATATTATAGGTGCAACCTCTGCTCATTAACCCCACATGCGAAAGAAGTTCCAGCGTCAGCTGACAAGACGGTCCGTCGCTTCGGACCGTGGAAGTGTGTCAGAATGTAGGTGCTCCCTCCAATCACCATCAGCGTTGGGGAACATTCGGAAATAAGGAAGTCTGCAGTTGCGGAGGAGTCGCAGAATAAAGTGATATTATTACAGTAACCTCTTCATACGCTGGTTTTAGCGGGCCGACAGTATATCCTAAGCGTGACGATAGTCCCTCGGGTCTAGAGGTGCCAATTTACAAAGTACCGTATGGTGGGTCAGCACTAGCGAAGGGAAGGCCGCCGTCGGCGCGCGTGCTATTGCTAGCCAAGGAACGCGTAAAGGTCAAGTGAGCAAAGCCGTGATTCCGATTGCCGAAATCGGCATAATAGCCGAAAATGGAAGGTTTGCAAAGAATTATGTATTGGGTACACCAGAGGACACAATGATAAGAGCAGTAAGTACTCTATCAACTCATCGCCACAGCTTTGAGTCGTAAGCAATGTTCGTTTCCTTCACTAAGTTACGACTGTACCAGTTCGAGTGGCGCGGTCAGCGAATACCCGAATATATTCCGGACCCGCAATATCTCACCTCACAAACGCCGGATTGATCTGCAAATTTAGAACGGTGTGGAATCAGTTCGTGGGTACATCTTCAACGGTGTCATAGAATTCTTTGATGATACGTCTCTGCGCATCAGATGTCTTTTCACCCTGATGAGAAGGGTTACTACACAAACTCAATGGGATCGCACGTCCAAAGTCACTTACGGGGTTGCCACTTATGGCACGCACGACGATGTATTTTCGTCCTGTGAGAATCTCCTCTGTGACCTCTCCGAAATCCTCCGAAGATTCAGTGGCGGCGAAAGCGGCATGCGAGCCGGTGACCAAACCTCCAGCCTCCTGTGCAATGACAATACCAGCACAGACGTCCCACGGCCAACAACCGATCTCCCTGAGTAGCCGTAAAGCATTAGCCTGAGAGAGTCTAGGTCAGAACGATGAAACATACCAGTAGAGATCTAGACCGCCCTGGGCAACCATTGCAAAGTTGAGCGCTGCACTCCCCATAGATCGGAGGGAGTGTGCCATCCGGCCACCGATGACTCCCTGAGCGGGATCTCCCGCTAAACGAGCAAATGCGCTCGACTTGGATCCGATTGTTGATTGACGACGATCCGAACCCCATTCAACAGCTGTACCCAAGTCAGATTTCCGATTCATAGCTCAGCAAAATCAGACGCGACGAACCAATGACTGCATCAGACAAAGAAGACAGTGGCTTCGGGGTCGAAAGCGGTAGCTTCTGCGGTGGTGCAGAACCACGAGTGAGGTAAGAGCCGTGTCCTTTGATGCCAGTATACTATTACACCAATAGGTGTATAGGTGTAGTCAATGAATTCTGAAATAGAATACACACCAGAAATTCCAAATAAGGGTTATAAATAACACCCAGCACTGGCCGGCGCTTATAGATCAGGCCCAGAGAGATACAAACGAAGGGAAACCCATGGATGAAATTTGTTGTTCCATCTAGCGGGAAAGTTTCAGTGACCACGCGCAGGGCTTATGAGCGACCTGCATACCTATAGGGTCCACACAAAAGGTGGGCTCTTCTGTGAGAGGAGGACGCGAACCAGCCGAATATGACTCCTCCCCGATACTAGGCAGGATAAATAGTTAAATAAAGGTTCGCAGTTGACGACCCGTATCACTTACAACTCAAAAGTCGGATAAGTCTCTTTAATTTGTTTCTTCACAAGCTCCTCCACTTTAACATCGTACTCTGTCACCAAGTCCACCGAGTTTAATTTCTCACTGACGCTCGCCGCGTCCGTAGTTTGAATTTTAGTAGAGCCTTCCAGCATGAGCTTCCCAGCAAGCTTAGCTAGTTCCACTGTAAACCCTAAGATCTGTTCGAGATCTGTCGAGTTCAGTTCATTAGTAGCCATGATGAGTTTGAATAAGAACACGTTGGGCTACTAGCAGACGGCAGATCGATCATCGATCTGTAGTTTTGCCAGAGCACTAGTGGTTAATTACTAATAGTTGCTCCACTAATCCGTGTAATCATTCATGATTTATTACGGTGTATTGTAGTTGCCGTAGCATTGTAGTAGTTAGTATGAAGCAGCGGCTCTTTCCTTAGTTTTGGGTAATCAATAAAGTGTTATTTTGACGAGATGAGATAGGATTTTGATTAGATCGCGTAATTTCCCACGATCTTCAGAACGCGCGTCGAATACGCAAGCAACCCAATTCTTCATCACTCTCAACCAATATGTTCCTCACGCGTTCAGAATATGGTCTGTTTCTGTTAGAATTCTGCACGGTTTAGGGTTACTTACGTATGTCACAGATCGAGGTGTCAACACCTTTTCGCCTGAGGGACGTCTTTTCCAAGGTTAGCTTACATACCACCTGACATCCAGGTTCCTTGTATCTATTTACAGCAAATTTCTAGTTGAATACGCAATAGAAGCTATCAAAGTATGTCAAGAAACAATCCAGAAATTCTTCCTATGATCTAATAAATCTTTTCTTGACAAGCTTGGCTCAACGACAGTCGGCATATGTACACCTGGCGGTGTTGTTTTAGGTGTTGAAAAGCGCGTACAATCTCCCCTTCTCGAATCAAGCTCGATTGAGAAGATAATGGAAATCGATACTCACCTCGGCTGCGCAATGTCCGGCCTGACTGCGGACGCTCGCACAATGATTGACCACGCACGCGTTACAGCACAGAACCACTCCTTCACCTACGACGAACGGATCAAAGTTGAGAGTGTTACTCAAGCCGTTTGTGATCTCGCTTTAAGGTTTGGAGAAAGTGTGCATGATGAAGAGGCGATGATGAGTCGACCGTTTGGGGTAGCACTTTTAATTGCGGGAATTGATGAGCTTGGTCCGCAGTTGTGAGTGTGTCTATCTACCTCTAGTGATGGTACTTACAATCTGTAGATTCCATACTGATCCATCAGGGACTTTTGTACGGTATGATGCAAAAGCTATCGGTTCAGGATCGGAAGCGGCTCAAAGCGAGCTTCAGGATAAATGGTACTCAGTACGTCGGACAATACTCGTGTCCGCATGATCCAGACGTATCTGATTGTACACTCCGCAGCAAATGACGCTCAGGGAAGCACAGGTGCTGACTCTACGTGTCCTGAAGCAAGTCATGGAAGAGAAGCTTGACCATCACAATGTTCAGCTGGCTCAGGTATGTCTGCCCTTCTGTTATTCATAACTTTCATTCAATTGTACTTCTTAGGTTACACGGGATAAGGGTTTTGAAATCTTAGATGAGGCAAAATTGAAGGAGGTTATCGAGGATATGTGATATATATGAATAAACGTAGATCACATTACTTTCAGCCCTTATGCCATCAGGTTAGGCGCAGCGCATAGAGCATTTTATTTCCAGGCTCGATGTCTTTTAAACTAATTCTTCTTTACGCGTATTCGTGTCTACCAACAAGTCTACTTCAAGCTGAAGACCCGATCTGACTTTAGCTCAGCTTAGGCATAGTCATCAATACGCACCTGGCGATAGCCTCGATCTCAACCTTCACATCCAGAGGAAGCTTGGCAACTTGGACAGCAGATCGCGCAGGGGTGTGTGAACCGAAAAACTTCCCGTAGATTTCGTTGACAGTCTTGAAATCATCCAAAGATTTTAAAAAGACCTGTGTCCAATACAACTATCGATCAGCACACCCTAAATCATACGAGGGAGGCGCTGCTTACTGTAGTCTTGATGACCTTGCCAGGCTCAGAGCCTCCAGCCTCGAGGACAGCCTTGAGATTGGCAAGAACCTGATTCGTTTGGGCAACGATATCGCCCTCGCCAACCAATTCACCTTTGGGATTCAAGGGAATATTTCCCGACGTGAAGAGCGTATCACCAAACTTGATAGCCTGAGCATAAGGTCCGATAGCTGGTGGTGCGTCTACAAGTTGAAAGGGATATCAACGATCAAGATATCAAGCTGGAGCTAAAATAAGATACTAACTTGGCGTCGAAACAATGGAGAGAGAAGGATCGGTCGATGGTGGAGGTGCAGTCATAGTGGGCTCTGCTGCTGATGAGGTCGGTATGGGAGAAGAAGAGTGGAAGGATTCGGTACGCAGATGAGAAGTAGTTGTGGGAGTTGGAGCTAGAGAGGCTGAAGTGGGATCTGTAGGATCAATAATAGCAGAAGTTTCGTTATTGGACGGGTATATATCTTGCGTTGGCACGTGGATAGTAGAGGAATAGACAAGGCTTACACAACGAGTCAAAAGTAAAGTGATGATGACGGACAACCGCATTGCGCTGTGTTCTGGGGCCAAGAACTTGAAAAGTCCGTCTATAAGTATACCTTGCAATCATGCTAGATCCTCAAAATGCTCCGATGTCGAATAAGTCCGGACTGAGGTGGACGAAAGATAGTGCCACTGGCGATGTTGAATGTGTGCAGAAAGTGAGAATAGCACAGTGCAAATGTCCAGAAAACACTGACACAAACGTCATACTGTAATAATGGTACGTACAATAGCGACCTTCAGTTCCTGAATGATCGGATTTTTAATGTGGGCAACGGAGCTGAATAGTGCAGCGTATACTTTGTATTGCATTAAGTCGTAAGTTCGGAGAAGAAAACTAGACAGGTGGACTATTAATGATGTGAAGATATTACTGTAAGATGGTAGGTAATTATGCATATATGACAACCACAAAACGAATGGAGCAAAAACGAGTGAAGGGCCACGCTTCCGGCAAACTGAAAGCGCGGGTACGGAGATAGTGTATCAGTAAACAGCCAATCCCGAAATTTTATGCAGGGCCGAAGTTAGCGGGTGCTAAAGGAGACAGATGGATCCTAAAGAGTAAAGGAGGTGTGGAGACGATCGCGAAGGCTATTCAGACGAGTTTCATGTTGCGAAGATTAACTTTGATGATGATATCGCGGACTGGATGGAAAGAATATAATCAAAGCATTCTCAGGGATTGGAAGAAGATCATCATACCTGTAGATATTATCTTTTCTGTCCGCCTCGTATCAGTGACAGCTGTGAGATGAACTTTTTTTGTACAAACGCGAAACATCAGGAGTTTGATGTCAAAGAACACGAATGGATACATACCGTAGATTTCGCGTTCCCGGTTGGGAGTGTATCTATGGTGTAGAGCCACAAACTTAGATTTGAAATCTAAACCAAGGTAAGCAAGGCGCTGCGACCCTGAAACCCCTTTTGAGCACGCACACTTCGACACCGTATCATAATCATTAGGCCTGTCCCCATAATTGATCATATGATGGCTCAGCCTCACACCGGCTTCGAGCTTGGCCTGATAGAGACCACTTAGCATCAGCATCAACAAGTTCACTCATCATGAGAAACAATCACCTGAAGCAAATCAACTTTGTTGAGAAACAGGATTATGCTCACATTGGAGAGCAGTTTGTGAGAAACGACAGTTCTCCACAGCATCAAGGAGTCTTCCAGCCTGTTCACTCGAGGATCCTAAAACCAGGGGTACAAGATTAACCAATTAGAATCCCGGATTAATCAAAAGACCGTTATACCTCCGTTAACACCTGATGGGACGGAAAACGCTCTTATAAGTCATAAGACAAGATTGTGGAGACGGGATTCAACTGAACCTGATCGAAAGCGGAGATGGGCGCGAGGAAAATGATGGCAGTGACTGAAAACGCAAAACCAGGATATGTTAGTACCCATCGGTACTACCATATGGGCGTATTTAAGCCCATATGTAGCGTCATGAAATACGGACCGTGTTCAAAATAAGGGGCCCAGGCAGCACGCTGGTTCCTGGCGCCGCCGACATCGTAAATCCGCCACTCAGTCCCGATGTTGTTGCTTGTCTGAACAGAGAAGGAGTGCTCAACAACACCCATCGTTTTTAACCGCGCTTTTAAAACATCCTCTTAAGAAGTATGAAATGGTTAGTATCAAATAATAGCGGAAAGTAAATTGTCCTACCGTCGGTTGGGAAATATCTCATGGCTGTAATTCGAGGGATATCATTAAGATAGCTAGATGACAGGTTAAAGTGATCAGAGTAGGGTAGGAAGAATGAGAGGAACACAAAACGGACAAGCCACTGCTCTCCTCTAGCCGTATTCGCTTTTCGTTCAAGCGACGTCTGACCCTAGGATCTCTCCATAGCTCTTGCATGATGGGTCCAAGAGCGTGAATAGCATGAACAGGATCGTCGGGATCCTCCCACCAACCCTGTATTTCTCCGGATATTTGAGGACCTCTCGACCTTCCGCCGATTCCAAGAGCTTGTCTCCATGGGTGGGACGCATGCACGGATACTTCCCCGCCAGATCTGCTGCTGCTCGCGACTGACGGGGACTGGTATGAAAAAGTGCTATGCCCATTGACCGGGGATACAGGTGAAGAGGAAAATGAATGACCCTCAGGGATGCGCAAAGGCGTAGATGGGGTGATAGCATAAGGGTCCGGGTAACCATGGAGGTTTGTGTGAGGATGTCCGGCAGGTGGTGAGAGGCGTGTTGGCTCGTCGCCTGATGATGCGAGTAACCGAGTTAGACGGTCTTCTAATTGGATAAGTGGAGCAAGGCGTGAACGATAAGAGTCGTAGTTGGGCACTCGTGTATAATGGAAGGCATCTGGGGGACGACCAGCTGAAGTGATGATGACGTTGGCTGTCTCGGTGGACCCGCTTTCGTCATGGTCATCGACGATATCGGAATCCGGATTTAGGGCGTCTAGAATTCTGTAAAGTGGGTAAGGGGCTTCGGAAAGTAAGGGATATTCGGAAACAAACACTTTCCTCGTTATGGATCTGACTAAATTTAGGTAGATTACAGCTCGCCACGCCATACGCTCGGCGCTGAACCTAGCTCGATTGTGCACGAGTTGAAATTCTGTTGTATAAAAGATGTCAGACGTTTCTCAGAAAGTCAAAGGGTCGATATATTCGAGGGGAGGACGTCAGAATAGTCCTATCCCACAATCCAACCATTCCTCGCTTCTGGTGCCTCAAATGGCTTGGAATGAAAGGAGCACACGTGGGACTAAATGCTATGGCGTGAGTAGACAGCCAGCAACACATGATCTACCGTGAACGCAACTTACAGGGACGAAGTTAGAACTGAAAGGTCTGAAGACAGCCCGTATGTGCTCCCTTCAGACCAGAAACGACGAATAGAAGGGGGTAGACGGGAGTGAAACACTCACGTTTGAGTGTAGTGCTCTTGCCAGACTCTGACTGGCCTAGAAGCAAGATGTTTACTTCTGGTCTTGCTCTTCTCTTTTGATTTCGTTCTTGTCTGATCTGTTCGTCAATACGGTCGCTGACTCTTCTAGCTTCGTTTTCGCGCTCTATTCTTCCTTGTCTCTGGATTGGGGATTCATTAGGTGGTGGAAGGAGTGCTGCAGCGAGCGGATCGTCCATGTTAGGCCATAGACGAGGTTGCTCCTGCCTGCTCTTTGCCATGGATAAGAGGGAGGGGGGGGGAGGGTAGCTGGTGGTTGTTGGCAGTAGCCAGAAAAGCGATTAAAATAAACAAATATAGGAAATCTTGTTTCCTTACGAAAGGTTCCATTTTCCTAGTCCGGCCACGTGCCATGCAATCGAATCTCAGATCTACAGTACTTTTTTTTTTCAATGATCTGTACCTTATTTATTACGTAATAACCCTGCCATAACTCCTCGCAGTCCCATCGTTGCCTCGACAACAGAACCAACTCTGCAAACTGCGATAACACTTAACGGAGCACAAGAATTGACTTCCAAACTTCCCCCGACAACCCCTGCTTATGCGCGTTCCTTCCCTTCAGCTGATGTTCAGCTTTATAATGCATACCCAATGTCTATATGGTTAGACCCGTGTGTTCTTTTTAGAACTTTCCCGAACTGCGCCGGCTCCGGTCTGCCCAAAAGGCTGAACCTGAGCAACTCCCATTTCGGCACAAGAAGGCCTAGTGAGTTCTCTGCATTTGTGGAATTACGGCAGGTCCGAGTACGCACACGAAAGTGAATGTGAACCGACCTCATGGCGCTTCCGTGCCCACTGGAGCGGGATTGGGGGATTCCGGAGGATCCCGGCCACGTCGGCAGAACTTTCTCCTCTCATCTGGGATGTACATCGATGTCATTGCACAAAGAACAAAAGAGAAAACTCTGAAAGAATCACATTCAGGCGAGCCATCACCTCAATCAGCCACAGTTCAACCAAAAATTTTCCAAGGTGTACACATGTGTAACTTGTGGTGCCAGAATAACATACAGCTAAGAAGGATTACAGCCACACACATGCATGTAACTTCTCCCTCCAAATCTAACCATCAGGACTTGTGGCTTCTTTCCGCCAAATCTCCTCTCTATCTTCGACGTAAATGACCAAATTAAGCAGCTAGCTTTGCGTTATGATACGTCACTCGAAATAGGGCAAAATACAGAGACATTCAATGTTTTCCAAGCCATTGATCGATCAGCGAATTCAATGGCTGTATATAAAAAGCACCGCGATTGTGATTTCATCGGAACTTTCAAGTCAACGAACCCTAATCCTGAACTCGCTCAACTAACATGACCGACTACTTGCTGGCACGCCCCTTTAAACATTTTGGGGCCTAAGCTTATCAAACTGCCAGCGAACTGAGTGGATGATTCAGGCAACCAAGATATTTATACATGGCAATGATCCTGACAGATCGACAGTTGGGTCAAGTATGCACAGCTTTCTAATTTCTGGATTCAAAACAGGTTTATGTTCTTGCCCATATCTCACTCATCTATGCTTATCTGCGCCAAGCTCACACAACATCGCATGTAAAGCTTCAATCTCGCACGCAAGAATAGAACATACATGACCATGGGAACCCCGTCTTCTTAAATGCTAATCGTTGCACGCATGTGATGCCTCTGACTTGGCCGAGTCAGGTGTCAAACCACTGACTGTAGTCTGGTAACCGTCAGATTCGAATTACTTGCAACTGCCGGCGCCTGCTGCGCCTGAAGTCATCTCTTTGTTGTACAGCCAGTCAGTCGTTCATGACGGACAGCCACCACGACGTCTGGTGAACGTCGATAGTCCACTTTCTTCATCCCTTTCTTTCTCTCTTTCTTTCTTTCTAAACTTCAATTTCATTCATTCATCTTCACTTTTTTGTCGTTCTTTCATGGCTCCTATAGATCTTGCGTCCTGGAGGCGACAAACCAGCACTCCTGCGGAGGGCAAAACTCCGAAACCAGCCAGCGGTAAGTGGGATTCACCATATCCTCAATTATCAAGATTCCTACCCACCTGGAAACCCTGATATCCTGAAACTTATGTTCAACTCCCTTTTACAGACGATGAGGAAGCGACGGGAAGCAAGTCTAATGAGGCACCTGCCCCGCCTTCTTCGGTCAAAACTGAGTCTAGTAGGTCGCCACAGTTAATCTAACTTTCGTGCCGTAATAATAGGATCATCTTGATACGCAGTTTCAAAGCCGGCGAGCACCCAAGAAGCCGCGGAAAGCAATTCAAAGCCGGAATCGCCTACGCCATCGTCCCCGACTAGGAAGCCTGTAGTACAAATTGAGACTTCCTCTAGGAATATTGCTTGTGAGTTCTGCGATTGTTCCGGTTGTAGCACCGAGGTGATTCTCTATTTAGCTTTGCGGCCTACAACTACTCAAGAGACCCCGGAAGGCACAACATCAGTTCGCTCCAGGCCCACACCCCTAACATCAAGGGGAAATGAAGCTACAAGCAGTGAGAACCTGTAACAAACTACATATGGTGGATATACATCTGATATATGGTCGAACAAATAAGGTCCGAACCTTGGCGATGAATCAACCACTAAGATATCGGAACCCGTATCTTTCACTTCTAAAACGATTCCTACAACTGCCAAGAATCCAGATAACGACAACCAGACACTAGTACCTTCAAGTCGTCCAGTGATAATCACCACACGCTCGCTCTCACCGGCGCCCGTCACCACCTCAATTGCTGCTCCCTTGACGACTAAGGATGTCAAACCCCCTCAGCCCTCTCCACCCTCAGCGACAATTGAACCCGAGCCTGTGTCAAGTAGTTCGCAGAATAACGGAGGGAATACACCAGTTCCGGTGACTCCCACTCCAAAGCCCACACCAACCGTGACCCCAGTTCCTACTGTTCCCGCGGGTGGTGCTGTGCCTGGCAATGGGCAGGGAAATAGCCCCTCTAATCCTGCGACGTCCGCCCCTGAGGTTACGGCGCCTGCACCTCCTCCGGCTAGACCCAACCCTGACGATGATCAAGGCAATATCACTTCCGCGATCGTTCCTCTACCTTCCCCGCCGGCATCTACACCTGCTTCCCCACCTAATGGCGGCCCGGGTCAAGGAAACGGGCCACCACCTGCTTCTCCTTCACCTTCGCCAGCTGTGCCTCCGCCCCAACCTCCAAACGGTGGATCACCCCCCGCTGTTCCCCCACCCTCAGCTACCGCACCTGCGCCTCCTGCCATTCCCCCACCCTCGGCTACCGCACCTGCACCTCCCGCCATTCCCCCACCTTCGGCTACCGCACCTCCTCCCGCTGATCCTCCGCCCTCGGCGACTGCACCTGCACCCCCCGCTGCTCCTCCTGTTAGCGGCATCAAAGGACCCGAACCCTTTTCCAATGCTCCTGCTCCTTCTGTAACTGTGGCTTTACCTCCTGCCGGGGGTGGAGGGGAGAGTGTATCCCCATCTGTGGTTCCTCCCCCGCCGGCGACTGCGCCTGCACCACCCGCGGGCGGTCAGACATCTGCGAATAGTCCCAGCCCAGCTATAGGAGGCAGCGGAGCAGCCCCAGGCCCTACTCAGGTTGTGCCAAGCCCTACGGTGACTTCGATAATCCAGAACAACGAAGCGGCGCCCACAGTTAGTGTTACACGCGCTACTCTTAACATTGACAACGGTGCAGCTGGTCCTAAAGTCACCTCGTTGTCTTCTGTGTAGGTTTACCATCAACCGTTGAGATTGATTCTGTTTAATTATGCTCTTTGACAGAGGCACTGCAGTAGGCGCAGTCGCGGGCTCGGATGAGGTGTCTTTCACGGAGGTTCCATTCACGACAACTATTGCCTCCGTCTCGGCGTCGGTTTTCACTTCTGGCGACCAGGTGTTCACCTCGTTAACCACTATTCTGAGTACCCAGACACTGGCTACGAGAAAGCCAGTACCTACAGATGGCGGTGGCGTCGCCGGTATAGGTGATTCAGGGTAAGTGTGACGCTAGGATATAATAGCTATTATCTCCAGCGCTCAAATTTTGAAAAATCCAGCACTTCGAATAAAACGAAAGCAGCCATCGGCGGCGGAATTGGCGCAGCGATTGCCATACTTATTGTGGCGTTTCTTTCTTGGATTATCTTACGCCGCCGGCGCCGACGTGAGCAAGACTTACGCTCGTTCCTTTCAGCGACACCCGAACCCTTCTTTTCTCTGCCTTCTCATTCTGCTTCTCCTCCGCCAGACTCCGGCGCAAGACTCACGAGCTCCAGTCCCAGCACAATTACTCCATCTGCGTCTACAATACCTTCATACTTGAATACTTCGGGAAACCCCACCATGTCACAAAGCGAAACCGGTCAAAATCAAAGCCGCCTGATCACTGCCGCGCGCAAGAAGCCTGTACCCTTCCTTGACTTCCCACTTTCCCGGCCCCAGTCGATCGTCTCCGGCGATTCTTCAATCGCGTCATCTTCGCTTTCGCTTAATCCCGTCCATGAGCCCCCGATGGGGCTGATAAGCGAAGACCCCTTTGCTGATCCAGGTGGCACCTTGCGCAATCCGTTTGACGATCCGAGAGACCCTGCGGCTCGAGCTTCTGGCATCCCAGCGCTTGTTGTCTCACCGGCGACGCCCGTGAGCGAGAGGCGGCTTTCTGACAATAGGCCGTATGCGAACTTTGGAACAGGCTCAGAAGCAGGACACAAGGAGGTGCGTTGTTTATATCATTGCCCTATGTGGGACCGATGCCAAGTTGCGCCTTACTAACATATCTTCTTCGTATATTTTTTCTAGCTGGGCGTCGCATATTGATCTAGAAGAAGTGATCTTTTTAAATAAATTCCGTACATCGCGGGTAGGTTTCGTGAGAGAAGGAAAGCCTGAGAAAATTTTTCACTTCGCATTTACCTGTTCCTTGGCCTTGTCTTCCCGAGTTTCCCTCTTATTTACTTTTTGACTCTGGACCTTGAAGGTCTGTACGCTTTTTTTCGCACATTCATTCGCGTTGTCGTGCGTAATCAACCTCTTATCAAATTTTTTTGTTCGGGTAGAAGTGGGCTGGGGCCGTGTTCGGACTCTTTTCTTAGTTTTAGCACGCTATCATGTACTTCCATTTAATACAAATACAGCTTTAGCCAATCGATTCGAAGAAATTGGAGTAGCATGAAGATATTATTAGGCTCGAAGGCCTCATATTTGTTCACGTTTTGTTCGGCGCTTTATCAATTCCCGTTTCCTCAACCAGCCAGATCGGACTATCCCCGGTCGGTAAAGTTTGGACCTAGTGTGACAGTCCGTTGCCACTGATGTAAGCGTGCGATGGGAAGGAGCTCAGAGGTAGTCCCTTCTGTGCCCTATCATACTTATATGGGTCAAGATCCCAGTGGTCTGGTAACTGTATCCCGAATGACAGGACCAAGCAGCCGACCAAAAAATCAGCAAGCGTGTCACTTGATCTTATTTGCTCAAGCGCTGCTTTGGCAAGTGTAGTTAGGGTCTTTTGGAAAATAGTTCATGCGAAAGTGGCGTACGCGTGGCGCGGCGTAAAGGTACCACCGATGCACCGAGCAACATCATGATAACAGCCATGCATCGCGCAATTTTTTGGGGCGTCCTTGGGGAAAGAGAATTTCGGAGAGTGAGTCATCAGAAGTTGTTCGCCGATCTGCATACATTTATCTGATGTCGTGATCTGGGCTATGGTCCCGATGTGAGTTTTGTTGTAATACGTGTATCAAGTATGTATAGAACTATCTGGGATTATGATAGATTAGTAAAGAGAGCAGTACCATACGAGCACGATGCAGTTCGGAACATGTTGTCTACTCTGGGTCACTACCACGACCTAGGATCATGGCAGCCAAAATATCAAACAGAAACCCACTGATACCGACACTACTGTCTTGATTCAATATCTTGTACTGTCTCGCAACGAACTCGGCTCCTTGGAGAACGAGTTCTGCGTCTCGTAGGCGAAACCGGTCAAACGTGACGTCGAGACGGAGGACGTGAAGGGCTACAGTAGACATAGGATCACGTATTGCATTTATCGCCATGAGAACGGGTGACAAAAGCAGTTTAATCAAAAAGAGGATACTAGTAAAGCTGAGCGACTTATGCGGCAGACGGAAAGGGTAGACAACGCACCACTGGTAACAAACTATCACAGTATGTTGAACTTGTACAATCATACTTGCGCGAGCAATCGTCCTGGGTGCAGGGCGTGATGGGGGGAACAATATCCAGGACGATTTCTCCGCAATGAGTACAAATGAGCCACGGTCTGCCTCTGGGTCCCATGCGCGTCGCAGTTGAGCATCAAGGGTGCCAAAAGAGTAATATCTTTCGCCCCAAGGGTTTTTTATATGCCACTCGGAGCTCGTAAAAGAAACGACGGCCTCGTGGTCGTCGATTGTATATAAAGCGTCGTTGCACTTTTGCGAAGAGGAGTCGTCATTGCTCTCGCCGCCCTGTGGATTGTAGTCCCCGGTGTCATTTTCTAAAAGCGCAGTATCGAATATAATATTTGTGCGTAAATGATCCAGTCTGGTGTACAAGCCATGCAATATTGTATCGACGAGGTCTCGACGGATAGCCTCAATCCACCGAGGAGTATTTTCTGATCTGAAGATGCGGATTCGAAATTGATCAAGAACAACGGTGATAAAGGTTTGCGGAGAGAGCGGAAAAAGGTGAAATTCTAGCAGGGCGTTAGCTATTGAAGCGTGGTGAGCGTCACCTTTCCATTCGCAATCGCACAGAGTCAAAGACAAAAAAGTATATTCCGGAGGGTAGGGCAAGTGTAGACTGATTTGAACGTATGATGAGGAAGCAGAAAAATGAGGTGTAGAGTAGAGAAGATTGCGAAGAGATAAGGACGGCGGGCGCAGACGGGCGCTAGCGAATACCGCGTGTAACCGCGAGGAAGCACCGAAGAACATCATGGTGACTGTGAGACCCAGCGGCGCGGTGTTTGTGTATGTTTAAGTTTTGACGACAGCCCATCTCTCTTATGGACTCCTCGTCGTATGAGACCCATTTAACGACACTTTCCCTCGAAGAACTGAGAGCCGAACCGAGTGCTCTGCAGACTCAAGCCCACCATTTGACTTCGAGCTTGACATCTCTCACTCATACTTCATACCCGACATTTCTCTCTCTTCACGATTCTACCACTGCTCTATCAAAATCTTTGAATTCGCTTTCAGACTCGCTTTCAGACCTCATTTCGACTTCGCTTCCCGCCTTACAAAATGCGACGATTGCATGGAGTGAAAACACTACAGACATTCTTCGTGAACGTTCAAAGGCACGTCTCGTACTTGACCAACATGATAAAGTAAAGGACGTTTTAGACATACCTATCTTTATCGACTCGTGTGTTCGCAACGGCTACTTCCAAGAGGCGCTTGCTCTATATAACCACATAAGCTCCCTTGCTTCCCGTCCAGGCGCACCACCAATTCTAGCGTCTATCCATGCTGAGGTTGAAGCTGCCGTCGCCCAAATGCTGGTTGTTCTTCTTGGAACTCTTTATGAATCAGGGAGAAAGCTACCCTCATTGTGGAAAGCTGTCAATTTCCTGCGAAAAATGGATGCATTCGGCTCTAGTAAAGATTTGAGCGACTCGCGAGCCGTCGGTCATGTGACAATGGATGGCCAGGAGGATGTATCTACGGACGACCTGCTCGCTCTCGCCTTCTTGACGGGTCGTTTATCTTGCCTCACTGCTGCACTCGAACCGATATCTCGCGATATCCGTCGTCTCACTGAAACATTAACTAATCCGAACGATCATGACAGCCCCAAACGTGATACCACTCATAGCCTGTCCGATCGCGACCAAGAGGATATATCCCGTTATTTGAAAAAATATATTGATGTCTGGCGGGAAGGCGCATATGACATTCTTAGTCAATATTCGACCATCTTTCTTGAGCAACAGCAAAACCCACACCTTGCATCTCCCCCGCTCAAGTCTCCGACCACCCATGCGCATCAGCCTCAAAACGCACCAACTCGCATTCCTCTCCTCCCCCTTCTTTCTAGCCACTTGCTCTCTCTACTGTTGCCCCTACTCAAAACTACGTTACCAATTCTGCCCCTACCCCTTCTTCCTTCCCTCCTCACCCAGCTAACATATTGTGCTACCGCATTTGCCCGTGTCGGGCTTGACTTTCGAGGCCTTCTCAGTGGGCTTGTCATTTCCGCTGTCACTAACGCAGTCCGACTTGGACTAGATGCTATTCCGCCTCTCCTGGGCGCCAATAAAACGCGCATCCCACCGAACAAAAAACCATCCGGGTGGCTTGTTACGGTACCACCTACAGGCGTGGATGATACAAAATTACCTCAGGCGCATAGTAATGCAACTCAAGGTCCCGCCCATATACCACCACATATCCTGACGGCCTACCCGCCGCTCGCAAAATTAACCAACGCACTTCTTGGTGTGTTGAATGCGCTGAGACTTCTTGCCCCTGTGCGTTTGATGTATGACCTGTTGAATATGTTAGATGGGACGCTTGCGAGGTTTGGGGAGGAGCTGGTAGGGTATCTCCAAGGTTATGTGAAGGGGGGAGACCGGTTGAAAGATGAAGATCGCGAAGGGAGACAAGAAGATCAAACTTCGAGGACAGCTGGACGGGCATACTTTAACGTGTTGGTGCCATTTATGAGGCGAGCATTAGTAGAAGGGGTTTATGGTGTGGAAATTGGAAAGCTAGAGGGAGATGAAGGAGAGTCGCTTAGGAACGTCTCTCGTGAATGGAATAACGTGTGTAATGCATGAAGGACAACTGGTCATTCTAAAACTCGGATCGACCGAGATCGACGGACGAACTTTGAGCCCTATCACTGATCATCGCACGAACACTGGGTACGCTAAACATGCTTGCAAGGTCTGCACGAAGTCTTCGACACCTTCCCTGTTTGAGCCGAGCTATCGCGAACGTGATTGATGATGTATATTCGTATTACTAGCATTAGTGGCATTAGTGAGTTCACTATTCTATTGCAATTCGGCGGCTAGCAATGCCCAGCATAGCGTTCCATATGATTTGGGATCATATCGTTGACCTGTTGACACACTCCAATGCTAGTGATTTCCGAGAGCGCCACAACTGAATATGTATGTTTATCAGTAAGCTGTCCCCGCCAAGCTGTATGCTTTTCTCAAACAAAACTTCAATTGAAGAAATTCCAGTACAACATTTATATCACATCTATGATCTTTTGCCTCTCCCTGCATGATGAGATTAGGACATGATACCTCGATCTGCTAACTCCATGTAGAGCCTGCCGTGATGGCAGCCTGTACCTTAACCAGACAGATTCTTATTTTTGTTTTGCCGGGGCAGCTGCCAACAAATTGCACACCCCGTCCCAGTATGGCTGGTTGCATGTTCGCAGAGCTGTCCCACAAGTGATCTGTGGCCGCCTCCCCCTCTTTACGTGAATTAGCAAAACAAGATCCTCCCGAACCTGTCGACCACCGAGATGTCACACCGAGCACTTCGCGGGCATAAACCTATAAACTCATCAAGTCCATGGCCATCAACTCTAAATTCACCACCTCGTTATCTGCTTTGAGAATGGCAATGGTGGGGCAGAAGTGAAGGGCCGTCCCGGCGTGCCGTTGACAGAAGGAAGGGCCCATTTCCTGACGACAGAAAACTATACCTCGTGTTCATATGAATCTTGTTTAATTAAAGAGACCGCTTCGCGCCCAAAGAAGCCCGAATATGTCAAAGGTTTTCATAAAACACCTGGATATGAATCAAAACGAAGGGCTTATAAAGATGCCGTTAACGTGTTTGTTGTGTATGGGAAGGGAAGTTGGCTCTCGCATTGCATTTGGAACGGAACAATCACATGAGTCTGCATGTACATCTTCTGCGCCCTATGTCAGAAGGGATTGCGCGGTGTTCAATTGCACCCGCGTTTCCCCCCCCTTTCCACAGTGTTATCTGGCAGAGACGTTGATAATTTTTTATCCGTTGATCGAATTCTCGAGGTCCCAACTGCTCTCTGCATCCGACCCATATGGACTCGTATGATATCGTGAGCAGACAACATGGATATCCTCTTGTAGGTGGGTAACAATGTTCCATTGGAAAGTGCTTGCCGTATCCTTTAACCCTCAAACACCGAGAAGCCCGCGTTTCTTTAAAGTTCATGCATGACATAGATATATGTAGTAGGGGCACTCAGGAGGGGCCCTTTTAGAGCAAAGTTCTCGAAAGTTCAGGGAAGCTTCGCGTGTTATTCGCATCAACAAAAGATTGAAGATCCCGAAGCTTCTTCTGTTTTCTCAAGCACACAGCACAACCTTGTTTAGCCGTTTTACTCTCACAAGGGCAAACTTTTTCCTGACCGAAGGAGGACGGTTCAGGCTCTGCTGTGGACCTGGGGATTCCCCCAATGGGGTCGCGTGATGGGCTGGTAATCGACGATCTTCTTGACTTCCCATGTTCAGAAATACTTTAAGTGACATTGAACTCAGCTGCCGACGGGTTTATTGCGCTGCGCAGCCCCTGCCGATGTTGGGGGAGCTGTATATGGGTTACAATGAGTAGAAGTGATGGGACTGATGGATTTTTTGAATGACGCAACGAAAATCGGCTTCCTCCGTTACCAGAGTTGGACTCACACGCTCATAATCCCCCTTGCGACGTGCGAAAAAAAATAAAATGCCATCTCACAAGAACAAGGATTTCACGAGGTTCATGTGTACTCCCAACTATCCCGGATACTACTAATATTTGGATACAAAAGAGGCAAAGTGGTATGGAGTCATAGTCAAGTCCAACTAACCGGGCAAATACTTACACCGCTATTGCTGTGTAGGCTCCTATTCACTAGGGACACGAAATCCTGTGAAACGGGATCATATTTGGTCTATAAGATGACTCCATTCTGGCGCGTCCAACCTTAGGATCTTGAGGTCCGGCATCCGTATCGGTGGGGAACTTGACAAAAAAGTCGTTTCCACATGTATCAAGTTTCAGTTGAGATTTGAATCCTGGAATTCAGCGTTTTTTTTTTATTTTTTGGTCTTTTCCCTTATTTCTCTCGGGTTTTGTGTTTACACCACTCTGGATCCGAGATGACTCCTGCGCTTTTTTGTTTGATTGGAATGAATCAAACATCTTTCCATCATTCGACCAAGGAGAAACAAAGGGGAGATCGCTTTTAGCTGGATGGATGGAACGGTTGATCCCAAATTGTTGACATTATGCATATCAACGGTTGGATTGGTCCAGTTGGAAGGTTAGATAGATGTTCAAATTCTTTATTTTTTTCCCCTTCAGTCCCCATTTTTCCTCAGGGATTCACCCATTTACTCTCTTATCACAAGGCAGCTCATCTCGGTCCGCGATGACGAAACTTTTACAAGGTATATCGACCACCCGTCAGACCCCCATCACGAGTTTCGGATCAGCTGAATTTGGGGGGTGGCTTTTCTTACATTATATTTTCACAGAACAATACCGCCGGACAATCGTGTGACGCGCCTTTCCTGCCACGCAGTTGAGACTTCCGAGGAAAGGGAAGGGGCGAAAAAAAAAATCGCCTCGAGGGATCATTTGACAAGTGTTGTATGTACAACTGTATATGCGGGGTCATTCGCTCCTATTTTCTTTTTCTTTAGGATCTACAAGTCTCAATTGTTTGAGCCCCCCCACCGGGGGTCGGGCAGCTTTTTTTGTGCTATGAGAGGGAGCTATCCGTCGAGGGTAAATTAATTGATAAAAGGCACGTACGTTTGATTGGTATGCAATGCAAAAACGATAGACAAAGGTCATTGAATGTCGTATTGGGTTTTACTTATAGTTAGGCTAAGCCTTTTTTGGGTCGGTATTCCGCCCCTACGGCCCGCCTCAATAATTCATGCGCCCAATAGTATGGAAGACAGGTGCCAGTCAATATATCGATGATACTTCGGCAGGACTATCCGAAAGTTCGTATTGTTCTTACAAGTTTGGAAAGCGCGCGCGATTTTCCAACTCAACTCGTTTCTTAATTGTTTTGGAGTCGGTGCAAAAGGTATCATGTGGATGTGCTTGTACATGTCAAGTTTTTTTTTTTTCGTGAGCGGGATCGCGGGTACTAAATACAACGGCGTATCGGGAACAGGGACGACGGGGGAGAGAGAGAGAAAACCTCTTTACCGCATTAGTTGTATCGATCATTGAACAAGAAATCGAGAACATTGTTTGTAAACAGCTTTGGTGCTGTACTGCTGTAGTTGATGTGGCGGTCAGAGAACGATCGGCCCAAGCTCAGGGCTCTGGAAAAGAAAAGGAGAAGAATGATACATTCCGAGATTGACAGCGCGGCCTCCCACCCCCCTCTGCTGCTGCTGAACAAACACACAGCAGCCAAGCGTAATGAATTCTTAGCGCGCGTTTTTCTTTGTTCGGACTTCTATTTGGGACGGGTATACCAAGAGTTCTCCGACGGGATCGCATAAGGGGAAGGAAGGAGGGAGGGGTGTGCGGAAGCAAGTTTGTCTTGACAAGCTATGGAATATTAATTCTGATATGAAAGAAAGAGCGTTGGGGTCTGACATCATTATCAGCGCACTACTTCTCGAAATGGGAGCGGAAAGGAGATAAGGCGGGGGGTGGAAGGAGGGTTGAAGTTGGGTTGAAGTGGAGCTTTGAACAACTCGCGTCCAGACCACCATCGCCGCCCGCAGTGCTGGAATGCTTACACGGACGAGTTTGACCGGGGGGAGGGAGAACATCAGAATAGATAGTCGTCGTTCTTCAGAGCACAAGTGACCCCCTAAATAGAAGAAAAGTTTAAATTGCCATCCGGTCTTTTGGGAGGAGAGGGGGTGGGGGTGGGATGGGTTCACATCTGCACAAAAGAAACTTCCTTGAAGCTATCGGTTTGCTTTGAGTTACCGCACACATGGGTAGAGTTTCAGGGGGGGTTAACATGACAAGACAAAACGGTTTCTTTTTTTGTGGGTGTACCTTCGGGATGTGAGTACCGTGTAACGGGTATGAGGTTCTGCATATCAGTGATCATTGACTTGTGTTGATTGATATGGGAGGACTCTGCTGAAAATGATGTGCCTTGCTTTATTGTCGTTTAAGGGCAAGGAGGCTAGGGGTTTGAGGCAGTGCTGGCACTGATGATATCCCATAGGCTCTTGATATGGACGAAGAGTAAGCTTAAAGAAAAAAAGAAACTGGTGCTCGTTCGAGAAGATGCACGTGTAAGGTGACTGCGAGAGAGGGCGGGGGTATAAACGTGTAAGGCTGGCTTGCCTTGTGTTACTTTTTTTCCTTCTTGAAAGAAACCGCCAAGTGTAATACCGATGCCACGTAGTTATCACACTTTCCAAAAGTCCCAAAGTGGGATAGGAAAACACCTATCGGATTTTTCCGCCTGATTGCGGTTGAGGGTTGAGGTAAATGTCGTAAAAAAGCAGGCGATTCATGGCTTGCTAGATAGAAAGGAAGATTGATAATGAGTTGACTAATAGGATGGGGTGGGGGAATCTGTAGTTTAGATATGGAGAAGAAGAGTGAATATGACTTTTTGACTATCATGATCAGTAGCAGACCATCGCGGACGGCATGCATGGAAAGTGTGGGTTAACGGCGACAAAGGCGAAGAGCACAATGGAAGCCAATAGTGTTGAGGAAGTTGTACGTTATAATGTCCGAGGGGTTTATAAGTTGGCCTTTCTGGAAATGGCCCATGAGAAAAGTGACTCACGGCGACTACGGGCCAATCAGATCAGGGGCCGTCATGGGATCAAACCGGCAAATGCAGGCTACTTGGCTGCGCAATGAATGAATCATTGTTGGACAACATTGTAGAATTGGTATTGGACTGATAAATGTATTGATAGGACGCCAATCATGAACTGCCATTCCCCATGGATGGGAGTGTCGAGCAACTGAGCTATGAGAGAAAGAATGATACGTACGCCAGGTAAGAAATTCATGAGAAAGAGCACGTAAGGGTCCGGAAGTGGTGAGCGGAGGGAGGGGGTGAGGTCAGAGGTATATTCCGGTGTTGGGAAACCGACGTCCCGATCTTGGGTCGGGGGCGAGAAAGAGGAAGGGGCTACCCGAAACAATGGTAAATTCCCACAGTCAATGTAGCTTTTTTGTTTCATCTCAGATCTGAAATTTACGGAGTCAGTCGAGTCAAAACACGCCTCAGCCTCGCCAATTTTATTTATTGATTTATATATAAAAACCTTTCCTGTTAGACTTGCCCCTTCAATTATGGGTTTCTTTTCTTCTTCTAAACAAATCATTCACGAGGTATCCTTCAACTTGACCACAGTCTTACCCCGCTCACGCTTCACGCGTCAACATCCCATCAACAACCCAGTCCCTGTACCACTCCCTCTCGAGGTCATACTTTCCATCATTGAAGCTGCAGCTTTTGGCGACGGCGATTCAACTATCGACGAACATTTACTCAAACAATGTTCACTCGTCTGCAAGACATGGTCTCTTCATGCTCAAAAACTGCTCTTCACAAATGTCACTCTCCGTTCGGAAACGGACTTTGAGTCATTCAATAGGGCTGTGAGCTTAGAGACGCAACACGGTCGTATACTCGGAAACGCTGTCACCCGGCTGCGCGCTGTCATTGACCACAATCAACCATTCGGTCTAACACAGCATTCCTTCGCTCAGGCTGTAACACTATGTCCAAACTTATCCCATTTGAACCTTTCTCTCTACGGCTGTGCAGCGCCCGGAGACGATGTCGTTGGTACACCCGACGTTGGACGTTTGCGTCGTCCAGCTCCTTCCTTCGACCAACGCACATTGGCCCTCTTACGTTCTGGTCCCATGATCACTTCTCTTCAGTTCAGTAACTGGTCAGAGAACCAGCATTCCATTACTCAGCTTCTTGATGTTTGGCCGACACTCAAATCCATTTCCATCAGCGGTACACCCCCTCAACCTCCATCCCCTTTCCTTCGTCCCCTACCTTGCTCTCTAGAAGAGCTTCGAATGAACTTTCAGTCTCCGCCTTCGTTCGAGTTTATTGAATGGCTTCTTCACAATTCTCTCAACTCTCTTCGCCTACTCGAGTTCGAAAAGGAGCCATCCAGTCAACTCGTTGGGCTCCTTACAGACTCTCATGCTTCTACTCTTCAATCGCTTTCCCTTCCTTCATGTCATATCACCGATCACGTCAATGCCGTACAGAAATGCCGAGAATTAAAGGAACTTCGCTTAGAACACCCAGCAATACTGTCAAAATTGTGGAGGATCATCCCGGATACGTTGGAACACATCTCGCTTGGGGTTGACCTCAATACCGCTTTGCAGCCGCTGATAGACATGGTTAGGAAGAGCGATTCACTGAAAGCGGTTACTGTTAATCTTTTGAATGGAGGCGATCAGCAGAGTCTATTGTCTGTTTTGAAGATGGTTTGTGCATTTCGAGGAGTTGAGTTGAGAGTGACTCGTGATCTAAAGATGTTTCGTTCTCAAATGGTGCGTCTCCATACTTTCTGATATGATCCATGTTTTTACTGATTTGCATGTCATAGAAGACTACGCCAATTTCATCTTTTGTATTTCCCCGGGCTTCGGTCTTCCAATAATCTTTTACTATCCTACGCGCATTTCTTGGCTAACCCGCTTATTTCTTGATTGTATCACTATATCCTGCACACGAACATTAGCAACATCTTAATAACTTACGACATCTTGATGATAATATCTTGCACGCTGTATATCACTACTACTACCCCTTTCCATTGCACAAAAACGACTTTTCGATGATACCTTGACAGCACGACTATTCTATTTTTTTTGATAGTAAAATCCATTATTACGTAGACTATTATAACGACTGGAGAACACTTAGTACGGTACAAACCCCCCCTTAGAATACAACCTAGTTTCATGCCTCTTTGCCTTTGAATCGAAAATGCTGTTGCATCTGCCACAATTCCCAAACACCAACAAATACATTATCTCTGAAGCCCGCCACAGATCTCTCTCATTCACACCTACCTTTGTTGTTCGCAACCCCAACAACAATAAAAACCCGTTCAAATGGCCTCCTCTCTATCTTCTGTCGTCTCGAACCTGGTCAGAGCATCTATGGGTACATCAGTCTCTAGCTCTGTCACTGATGAAGACCTCGACCGGCACGTTGCCGAGCTAATCCTCAAGGAGGCCAAAAAGAAGGCCGAGCGCTACGGACAGCATGGAATACGTGCTTTTTTACCGAACAGCGGACTGTGAGTTTTTCAATAACCTCTTCCCCTCTCCCCTATTCTAACTTATTTTGAACTTTATCCCTTTTCATCATCCTCTTACTCTTATGCCTCACAGATCCGACACAAACGCACCGAGAGCGAACAAACGGTTTCTTACGTCTATCATTAAGAGTACGGATGATCATAATAAGACTATATTACGAGCGCAAGCTCTTGCTGCTCAGGAGATTAAGAAAGAGAAGGAAGAACAGGAGAGGAGGGAGAGGAGGA
Source organism: Calocybe cyanea (assembly GCA_018851305.1). Classification (NCBI taxonomy): domain Eukaryota; kingdom Fungi; phylum Basidiomycota; class Agaricomycetes; order Agaricales; family Lyophyllaceae; genus Calocybe; species Calocybe cyanea. Next base: position 35,289 of record JABCKL010008438.1, read on the forward strand.
GGAGAGCGGAGGAGGCTGTTGAGGCTGAGAAACGGAGGAGGAGTTCACATTGGCGGAGAAGTAGGAGGCGGCCGTCTAGTGAGGGTGAGGGTGAGGAGGAGGGAGGGGAGAGTTGGGACCGGTGGGATGGTCGGACCGCTGATAGGAAGCGGAAGAGACGGCTGTGGGAGAGTTGGGATGGGAAGGAGGCTGAGGACCGGGATGAGGATGAGGAGGGGGAAGACCGTAGTCATCGGAAGCGAAGATACAGGTCGGAAAGTAGAGATCGACATCGAGGTGATAGGGAAAAACATTCACGCAGTTCGAGGAGGGAACGTAAACCGGATGAGAGTCGTTCAAGTAGGCGAGACCGTTCACGCGGTAGAAAGGAGAAGGAAGAGAAATATCCCCGTAGACCGGGAAGGAGCGGTGAATATTCTGAACAAGAAGAACGTTCCGTATCGGGCGAGGATACAAGGCACAGTTCTAGGAAAGGAACAAGAGAACATAGGAGTGAGCATCGTGGTTATAGGTCGCGCCGGCAATCTCTCTCCCCGTCCTCGTCACGATCTCGCTCGCCATCCCATTCAGTAACTCGAACAGACGCCTCACCATCACGTAGACATAGAACCAAGCGTTATGCTTTAGATGACATCGATTCCGATACCCCAACGTTATATTCTCGCCACCATTCACCTCGGCGGTCGCCCTCTACTTCTGCCGTTAGTACTGCTCAAAACGAAGCCACTGCCCTTGCCCGAGAAGCAGAGCTGCGTCAACAGCTGTCTTTAGCAACTGCGGAGACAAGCACAGGGACTTCAGTAAAACGTCGCACGTCTCCCTCTACAGCATCACAATCACGATCTCCAAGCCCTAAATCCAAACGCCACAAAGCCGATTCTGCTTCACAGGCCGCCCGCAGTAATACCACTCCTTCCCGTTCTCCAACTCCTGGTCCTTCCCCTCCTCTGTCCCCTCCTCCTCCTCTTCCCCCCACGTCACAGCTTCCGTCCAAGATGGACAAATATTTTGAGGAAAGCTACGATCCGCGTCTTGATGTTGCACCATTGGCTGTTCCCAGTATACCGGCTACAGGGTTAATTGATAATGCAGCGTTTGAAGGATGGGATGCTATGCTTGAGCTAATCAGACAACGAAGGGAAGACAAGGAGGAGAAAAAGAGGTTGGAACGATTGGGTTTGCTGCCCAAGGAAAAGGGGAAGATTAAGAAGAAGGGCGTTGGCGTTTCCGACAGTGTCGGGGACAGATGGAACGCGGAAGCCGTTAGCGTTATGGACATCGATTATAAGAAGCGAGGGACGGTTAGAGAATGGGATCTTGGAAAAGAAGGATTCTGATCTTATATTATTATTACATTGCCGCTTGGCGATTACCCTTCCTCCGTAAATTATCGATTGGAATTTTTGACGTTATTTAGCTTTGCTTCTTGCTTATAAGTTAATATGTAATGAAAGCTTATACTCATTTATAGAGTGGGCTCTGGTTTTGAGATTAACATCTATGGATTGGATATCTATGTAAACGAAAAGGCATCTCAAGCGCCAATGACGCGTCGTATGACTAAATTTTCCTCCATAGTCAGCTGCCCCATTATCTCCGAGAAGTTGTTTGATATTACGAGTGGCACATTCTCGTAGAAAAGAAACGAGGTGCGTCTGAGAGAAGAGAAAGAGTAACATCAATCAAAAACATGTATCAAGTAAGTGTAAGGAACTTAAAACGGTACCTGCATGTCCATCTGCGAGACG
>JABCKL010008439.1:0-36440 GCA_018851305.1 Calocybe cyanea
GTTGCGAAAAGAGCATTATGGCTCCACGCAACCTTGTAACCCTTGGAAGTGATGCATTGAGGGCATCTAGAGCCACCGATGAGTCCCGTGGACGGCGTGTAGAGGTATTCGCTGAGAATTCTGTCTGGAGAAAGGAAAAAGATATGAATCTGCATGTAGTGAAAAAAAAAGAATCTTGTATTGAGCGAGCAATCACAGAGGCGTTGAATAATCCTAACCTCTTCAAATGTGCCATATACGACTGAAGAGATGGGAGTGCCTTGAAGAACTTCGTTCGCAGGGATTATATTGGCAATCCCGCGTACCCTTCCTGTGTCAAAAGGGCCATCTATAACAATTTGTGCGATGCCGGTGGGCGTGGCTTCATCCAGAGGTTGGTAATAGATGCGTGTATCACCGTCGCCAGATTGATTCTGAACTATAGCAATGTCGCCTCTGGCGCGTAATGGTACAACAGCGCCAAGGACGACTCCCACAGAAAGCGCGAGAATGTAGTTCTGGAGTGAGGAGCGGTGAGTATGTTAATCAAAGACAGTTAGATGTTCTGGTTCGTACAAGTAGAAACTTGGAGAACATGTTGCAGCTGATCTGGACTGAAGACTTGCCTAGAGACATTCGACCTCTTTATATGATGTGGAATGTTGCATTCAATCATTCAACACAGCTGTCGTTCTAATCTTAGACAGACTGAATGCAGGTGAGGCTGAATGCCGGAAAACAACATGGGCAGCGTAAACAAATGGGTGATAAGAAGCTGCAAGGGCCACCGGGAGTCGGTTAAGAGGTGTGGCCCAGTTGAGCTTTTGTTTCCTACCGGGTAAAAAATGATAGCCAAGCGGTGACAAAAATACATAGCTCTCGCTTCAGCTTAGTACATCTGTCAACTTGTATACAGATGCCATAAGACAACTCGAATAACGACGACTAACAGTGGTTTAATATTGCTGACTTTACGGACGTAGAGTGGAGTTTGGCACCATTTCCAGAAATTCCACATGCCTTGACCTTTGAAGAGCCACACGTTCCTAGTCAAAAGACATGTTTGGAAGGATAAGTTGTGGCCGAAGCAAAAAAAAGTTAGTCCTGCTTTTGTTACCTATATCTGCTGGTCATATGTCATTGGTGAATATGCGGTCGTGTGGAGTTGCACCAACAGTTACATCCATACTGAGTGCAAGAAAAGTGTGTCTGAGATGACAAAGGTGGCCATGGGATACTGATCGCTGGTTGTGACCCTTCTAAGCAAACTTCTCGCCTATGCCATATCGGGTTGTTCGTGTCGATTTCATCTCCCGTATTGTGCTATAGCCGGATATAGCCAGATGTAATGAAAACTCACTGTGCAACATAGCGCGCACACATAGCCGCTTCGCACAATAAATTTGATTTAAAAAAAAAAGAAAAAGAAAAAGAAATGAAAACTCACGCTCTTGGAGTAACCACTCCATGGTGGACAACAAAACAATGTCTTGTTGCCCTTGATAATCGAAGGTGCCGTTTTATGGGCTGCAAAACAGGTCTCACATCTTACAAGCCATAGCGACAGAGAATGGAGCTGGTATAGGAGCGTTCTTTCCCAAAAACCCCACCAAGTTCATTCTGTCTTTCGAGATTTTTCTTGCTTGCCATCATTACGTGAGTCACTGCTGCAGTATGTCTCTTGATGTCTTATTAAGCAAATGAGATGAACAAAATGACGACAGTGAATAGAACGGTGAGATTGACAGATAGAAGTCGCTTTATCGTTGACGCGAAATTGAAAAGATCCGTGTTCAAACCTAACAGATAGAATGCACAATAGGGTCGAATCCAATACACTCATGGAAGGGCTGTTCCGAGTCTTAGACGGTTTGGCAATGTGGGAAATGACCCATACAAATACAGAGAGCCGATAATAGATCCTGAGAAGGTTCGGTTTGCACTTCCTACCGAGGCATGGCAGAACTTCTTTCAAGAAGCATACCTTTATTGAGAGACTCGCCTCGATTATATCTCCGGTGCCATATCTGGACTTTGATTTCATTCCTTAGAGCTCGAGTGACGACTACAGCTGCGAACCCGCGTGATAGTGCTCATTGTTGAATGTTGGGGAATAGGAATCAAATCTCTCGGCCAGACTTCCGCTGCTCCCATACGTATCCAGCGTTCCTTATGTATACCATTTCAATTGGTAAGTTGTCTTCGTAAGACAATGATTAACTGGGCGATCACACTTTCCTGTTTAGGTCTCCGGGATCAATCATACCCGACCGACTCCCAAATGGTATCCAAACCAAACTCTCACGTTAATGGATAACTTTACATTCATTGTCGCTTCTAAACGCTCTTCTGGCACCTGATATGAACATACACGTCACCGCATATACATCTGCACACGAACCAACGCTGTGTGCACGGCAGAAGTAGAACTGCAAAGGTGACCGGTGCGCCTTTTTCTTGGGCTGCGTTCATGTTTCAATGATCTCTTCCAGAATATGGACATCTTATAACCAGGAACATGTCACCCTTCAAAGGCTAGAGCTTACAAAGTCTCTGGAAATAAAGGCATATCCCACTTCACGTCTGTCAGCATTTGTTTCATGTTTCATGTGGGACATTCATGAGAGCTATAAAACGCTCTTTGCTGTTCGGCCAATAGCTAAATCAGCTACAACTTCACTCGCTACCTTTCATAAAACATTATGTCCCTCGAAAGTGGCAAATAGTACATCTTTAACGTCGGCGTTCGCAAAGTGGCTAATCTCCCCCAGAACGCTGTCAACGCTGCAATAGAGCTCGTCTTCAAGTCTAACACAGACAACCAAAAGCTAAAGCCACACACCTAATCCAAGTGTTACTCTACTAAACACATCCGTGCGATTAGTGGTTCCTTGAGAAGCAGCCTGATGATATATACCTGATTACCAATGCCGGCTATGACGAGACGCCTTTTGCTAAGGTTTCTTCGGGCCAGCAAGTTGTTGCCAACAGTAACAGGGTTGCGTTCAAGATCGTTCCAATGACTAGCGGCACTTACAGGTGGGTTTCATACCCTTGAATTCACTCAGTGCCCTCATTTATATCAAGAATCTATTCTGCGAATGTCGCTCGGCAAGCTGATGACAACATCGTAAACTTTCTTATTGCTCGAGGTTGGTCAAGAACATGCTGTTGAAACTCGCTGCAGATTCACCTCCAGATCACCGATAAAGACAACGACAATCAGCTGTGGAAGTTATAGCCCGCCTAAGTTGTTATCATGATTCGCTTTGTGATTGAAAGTTTTTTTTAGTACTGGTTCATCTAAAGTTCTCCTGTCCCCGCTTTCGATCAGTAAGCAATGTGTATCTTCTGTATAAATCAAATGAATTGCATATAATCTCGTGAACATGAGTATGCTATTTTTTGGGTCCGGTGTAAGCCCCTGCCGGACCAACATGTGATGGCAAACGCAGAGACGTGAAGTTTCATTCTAATGATTTCTAACAGTGACGGTGACAGCAGCAATAGAAGAGGATCTGATCACATGCTGTTGAGAGAGGCCCTACCAGTGAACAGCTGCCAGATCGGGGTAATCAGGGACAAAGAAACTGTAAAAACCAATGTTTTTCTCCGGTTCTATGTCTTGCCGGATACCACCGGTGTGTCAGGGGAAGTCTCCAATGTAACACTGCTATTCATAAAAAAATAAACAAATCGGAGATTAGATTATTGCTAGTTTTCTGGAAAGACTGCTTGCGCTTCAGACAGTTCACCGACTGGCAAATCCTATTTTCGGTATTTCGGTATAAATAAGGACCGAGTATCTTCGTTGAGACTCCCATCAACTTTGCCTCACATCGAGAGGTAGGAAGTTGCTTATCATTATTCCTAGTGCTGGTTTTGATTTAAACCTACAGATATTTGTTTCAATTGCTTACCCAGCCTTGTAGGTGATCGTGTGCATATGTTACTTACATGCTTAGGTTCCAATCTTCTGCGTATGTAGCAGCCAAAAGCTCCAGATCTAGAATGCCATACATCACCATTTCCAATAGAGCTGGAATCACTATTTACGTCAGTATAACAAGCAACACCACTTCTGGTGGATCGGCGAGTTTCTACCACGTCGATCCCGGAAACAGCGACAGATGGAACAGGGAAGGACGTGAAGTTGTTGTCGTAGTCAAGGATGGGTCCTCCGTTGCCACTACGTATATGGGTACCCCAGATCAGGTTCTTCACATCTACTAGATAAGAGCGGGCATCTAAAGCAAGGAATGAAGAAATTGATAGTGTCTTGTTGTAAATGAGGATTACTATCTGTGTCAAACTCCTTCTGCATACTCCATTCTCCTCAAGGGCGGACACATCACGTCTATGGATGATCTAAATCAGCTGGTCAAAGCTCGCCCTGAAATTGCCGTTGTCTCGTATACTTTACTCTCCGACGACACAAAAACTTTGAAAACTGACAACGGCAATTCTCACTAAAGCTAGTGTTTGAATCTAAGATATAACAGTATCCATTCGCCCCTGCATCAAAAACTCAAGCACGCGCGGAACGGTACTGAAAAGTGATGCTGATCAAGATCCTGTTGTCAAAGATAAGGATCGTAGGAGAAAAGTAACGGTTATTATTACAGGTGCAGACGCAGCGGCAGCCGGCGAGACTATCACGACAGACGGGAGTTGTGCTCGCCTGTGTACCTGAGCCTGGTGAAAAGTCAGGACCAAGAGCAAGGTGGTGGTGATAACTTGAAAGTGGTGGAAGCGACGATGGAAAAAGGGATTCATGTCATTATGGTTGGAGGCGTAGTTGGTGTTGTAGGTGGCGCAATCAAGAATGGGAACATTAGAAAGGTGTTAGAGGAAAGGAAAAACCAACAGAGAAAAAGAAGGAGCGGAAGATACAAGACGGCATAGAGGAAAAGGGAAAGCAAACGAAAAAGGCCAAGAAAAAGGGTCCAGCAGAAGAAAGGACGACGAATACTAATACGTAGATTTAGACTGACGACGCGAAATTGATACGGCGGAGGGAAAAAAGAGGAAAAAGCCGGACGTTTGCAAATCCGCCTGGAGAAAGAGGAACTGGGCTACAGTCGAGCTCTTCCTTGACGTGGCCAGTTGAAGTTCTGGCAAGCCAACGACACACACTGTTCCTTAGGAATACGTCTTATCCATGTAACAGCTCCATGCAACAGCGAATCCCCTCTTGTATACGATAGAATACATCAAAGGCATCAAACATGTAGAGAAGTTGTGGTGGGGCATATTCAAGTCTGGATTTTGTAGTTTATAGCAAGAAACGGGAACATGTTGGATGTAACAAAGAATGGCATTTAAACACAGATCGAGTAATTATGAGACAGCCCTGAAGGTCCAAAGCTCCCCGCCGTCATTTGAGGTGTTTGAAGAGGGTTGGAGAGTAATCTGTAGCGAGTCATAGCAGTAAGTCCATTCCAGCAATCGCGAATAGCGACGAAACTTACAAAGTTGCCGTTGGCTTGCCAAGAAAGGCCTGCCGAGGAGATCCTGATCGATCGGACGGGCATTGAAAACAACAAAAAAGAGGATGGAAAGGAGATGAATTCACCTAAAAGAATTGCTGGTATCCCCAACAATGCTCCACTGGATCTTCGCATTGTTGGCAACGACTAACTCGCCTTGCTCAACCTTAGCAGCATAAGCATTAAAATTCTTTGCGGCAGCGTTGGTAATGATATAAGATCCATCATTCATACGCTGGACGAGCCACTAAAAGCAGGAGTATGTTGAGAAAAATGGTGGCAGTTAAGCAAGGTATCATACCTTGCCCTGTTCCTGGTCAAAATCTGAGAGGAGCTCGAGTGGGGCATTTTCATATAGCTCTTTGAGGTGTACCGCTCTGTGGGAACCGACGCTGAATATGTAGTATTTGCCGCTGACGATGGGCATGATGTCAATGAAATGAAGGTTCTGATTGCTGTGAATAGTCAATGAGTAAACAATGGGGTTTTTATAGGTTTCGCTTCTGTGAATATCTTCAAATTGTGTGAAATGAATACTTACGGACGTAGAGTGGAGTTTGCCGCCACTGCCAGGAATTCCACAAAAGCCTTGATCTTTGAAGGGCTACATGTTCCTAGTCATAAGACATCTGTTTCGAAGGTTTCGCTGTCGCCCAAGAAAAGATAGGCTGACCTTCCTTCTGTTATCTATATCTGCCGGCCGTACAGTATTGGCGAGTATGGCTTGTGTGGAGTTATATCATCAGTTACATCCATACTGAGTGCTAAAATGTGTGTCCTGAAGTAACGAAGGATGATGTTGTCAAATGAGCGTGAGATTTGTGAGCGATTGTGTTGTGTACTAGTATGCCATATTGGGTCGTTCGCGTCGATTCCATCTCCGGTGCTGATGTTCGCCCCACCTTATGTTCTCCACATGCTGGAACATTGTTGACACGCTGTCGCACAAGAACAGAAGAACGTGGCTATATCAGAAATTTATTTCGGTTTGTGTTACGGCAGGATACGGCCAGATTGGAAGACTCGCGTCCTTCATATCTGAGTAAGAGCAAAATATTTACTCTCGGTGGTGGACAACAAAACAATCTCTTAGCACACTTCATAATTGAACTCGTGGTTCCATGGGCTACAAGACTGGTCTCACATCTTGCAAGCCATAGCAAGAAAGAACAGAGTCAGTCTAGTAGCTCTGTGAGAGGTAAACGGTATGTTTTTAATTGTCTCTTTTAATTTCTACGACCAAATGCCAGTTTTTTGGCTCCGTCGCAAGAGCCGTGCCTTGACTAATGTTAATCCAAGCCGACCCTCACACAACAATTGGTGGTGATGGTAGCTCTCTTCTCCCAAAATGTCTTTTAGTTTTTTTTTTGCCACGCAGGTCACTGCAGTGTGCCTCCATGATACCTTGGCAGGAAAATAAGACGAACAAGATGACAAAAGTGATATAATGGTGAGAGTGACACATAGAAGTCGCTTTATCATTAACCCGAAACTAAATAGATCCGTGTTCAAACTTGATAAACAGAAGATGCGCTGGGGTAGAACTCTACGGGTGCAAAAGTATGGCTCATCACTCTAGGGCTCCGATACACTAGTGGAGGAATCCGTCGAGATCTCAGACAGCTTTGCAATGTGGGAAATGACCCGTAATAATACGCGACGGCAGTAGACGGCAACGATCGCATTCCTAAGGTGAATGTCCGTCTAGAATCCTCTTACTTGCGATATTATCGTGTGGTCTTTACACATACAGCATACAATTCTTCTCTTTGTCAATATTAAATTAGGTGCTTTCGACATTCCGGACTTTGGCGTCTTCTTTCATGTGTGATTTCAGTGAAAAGTACTTTTGAGGCATTTCACAATCGGCAATCGGTGCTCGTTTATCGCCGGGACCAAACATTGACGTATGATCCGTTACTATTTAAACACCTCCAGTACATCCACTTTCCTCATCTTTCTCTGTTGCCTGTAGACATTGTTGCAGGTATTGCCGTCTCCCTCTTTTGTTCTGATGCATGCTGAGTTTTTGAATTCAGGATCAAATATTTGACGTCTCAAGTCTCATCGAGTCTACAAATCCAGCGTATTTTTCGAACATCAAAAGGTAAGCACGTTCAACCAGCTCCGCATGCTGCACAAAGATATAGGCACTGATTTTAGTCATACATAGATTCGAGAATGAGTATTAGAGTAGTCAATGAGAGCCCGGAGCAAGTTTATGTCAGTGTTACTGCAACTGGCAGCGACTTCGGTCAAGGAGGAAGCGAGGGATGGTTCGCTCTTGCTGCCAACGGAGGATCCGATACGTGGGGTAGCAGGCACAGCAATCAAGTCGTACGTTTTGTCAGGAGCAATAAATCAGGAGCAGAAGTATCCAGCTTGCTTGGAATTCCAAATAAGACGGTGACCATACACTAGGCAGATTAATTCATATCTTGCGCCTCAGTATGGCTCTGCTATTCCAAAGTTGTGTACCACGAGTAAATGTGACATGTATCTTCTCTTAGTGAGATTGAGCAGAGTTATGTATGAAACAGACGCTCACACTTCTCTGCGGCATTCCACAGGTTACGCTTCAGTAAAAGAGAGCGACAATTAGTCCTGGCCCAGTTGAAAATTGGAATAGAATATTGCAGTAGTGTACAGTTTCCATAAAGGTCCTGAACATCTCCATAAGTTTTTATGGCCCCCCGGCTGACATGGCACAAATTGTATGTCGATCTACCTGTTCGCTCCGGTGGGTACAAGTTGTGAATATAAAAGATCTAAAATGCAATGGTGAACCTACGAGCGAAGGCTCTTTTCTGTCTATAGTGTAATGCATGACGGTATGTTGATTGTGCGGGACAACCGTCTATTTAGACTCAGCAAAGGCCGGTCTAATCGGCAGGTCTAATCGGCAGGTGAGATACCCTCGGCCCCATCACCCCCTGGTGTCTTTCTTTCGTCGTCCTGCGCGTTCGGCCAGTGCTGGTCGCCTGATGGAGGTGATATAAGTTAACGACGATGATTCTCCGCTTAAGCTAAAGGCCGATGTCTTACTTGGATTCAAGAGATATAACGGTATTTGTTCGCCCATACATCGAGGCCTCGGGCATGCACGGAACAGGATGCACTCTGAGCGAAGTCAGCTGAAGACAGGGGCATGGCAACCGGATATCGGAATTTCCATGGACAAGAGCCCTTACAAATGTCGGATCGATGTCTATGCAGGTAATAAGTGCCAAGATGCAGTTAGGAGAGGACTAGGTAAGTCGAATGAAGTTGATACGAGCTGTCTAGGTTCATAGCGTCTGTTTTGTTTTTAATTGTAGGAGCGATTGAAGCCCAAACTGCCATAGACTGTGCATTGCAAGAACGCATTTAGGAATGCAGAGCAGTATGGGAGCGGTGTACGAGGTTTGAGGTAGGCTTTTGGGATGCTGCCATGGCAGCGGCTGACGAGTCACAGGAGGATAAACGCATATAAATGTGATTTCCTTCTGCCTGAACAACTACAGACTGTACAACCTTTCCTTTTTCTCGAGAGCAACGGTCAGAAGCTTACAGTAAAAATCTCATGGTGAACGATGAGGGGTAGCTGTATGTCAATGATAACAAATGTATGTGTTCTCCAAGAATTTGGCAGCTACAACGCCACGGACCGAGGTTGCAAGAGGCTCAAGAACTCATGTGTATATTCATGTGGGATGGAAAGATTTCTAGGTATGATCTGCATTTAAAAAGGTACGATCAAAGGTTCGAAGCAGATGAGCCCTTCGACTTGCGTGACAAGCCAAGTCCGATGGTGGGACATACCTGGGAAGCGTTCATTAAATTTCAGGCAACACATGCGGGGGGGGAGCTCTGTGGAAATGTGGAAACTAATATACTTAAACAGCTATCGGAGAGAAAGATGTCAATATCGTACGAAGCATCAAAGGGAGAAGGTAAACCCCCAAAAACGAGTAAAAGGAAATTCGAAAAGCGGAAGTAAAGACGGTCTTGTACAGCTACTAGGCCTGATCAGGTAACGAAGCTAACTGCCAGGATGTGCCCCCATTTGTGGTGACAGCCTCACTGATCGTCCCAGGCGAGCCGGCACTCTCGAAACCGACTCGCAACAAATTTACGTCATTTGGATCCTGGGTCGCATAGAGTACCCTACTACTACTGACGACCACCAGACGAGCTTTATCGATACATTGAGAGCAAGCGGTTCCACCTACCCATCCGGTACTCAATGTCCATCGCGTTTCGGCAAGAGTACAGGATGGAGTGACGTAATATAGATGCCAAGTAGAATTCTAGAAAGTTGGAGCATGATAAATCATCTGTAAGGGAGAAAGTAGACACCGAGATACATACCCCGGGGACACCAAATGCAGACACAGCAATGGGGGTACCCGCAAGTGGCAAGTTGCTTTTCACGACGACGCTTGGAGCGCCGCTTAGACCGTTGGCAAAGGATGTGCCTACGACGGGGAGCTCAAGGATGTTGCCTTCCTGGTCTTGGTAATATAGGTATGTCCATACCACGTTGTCGGGAGGCCAAAAGACGGGAGTAACGACTCCCTGGGGGTCACAGGAACAAAGGTTGACTTTGAGGCATTGACCGCTTGTTGAATATTTGAAAGAGCGGCGCATTGTGCACGCGGAGCAAAAGTAGCAGCAACGGCGGTACGAGCTGTAATATAAACGAGGACCTAGATATCGCAACAATTAGACATGTGCACTTGTTTTAACAAGGGATGTTACTCACCAAAAAGAGTTGGGAAAAAAATAGCATGGTTTTTGAGTGCGAGTATTCTTCTGCGCGTGAGTGTTTAGACCGTGTCCGCTGAGGGACTACTAGTGGTAATCCTCAGCTTTTATGCACTCGCCGCCAGGCACACGATAATATAGCGATTAATCACAGGTATTTGTTTTCGCCGGTGCCGTTCGGGAAATAGAGGACCTGCTGACTATCCTTGCACCAAAAAAACATGTCCTCGTGAGTAAGACAGCTGTCTAACAGCTGTTGTAGAATAGAACCCTCATATTAGTGCAGTTGAAGCAGACTAAAAGCCGATGAAGCAGACGCAGTCACATGGAAGTGATGAGAATTAAATACAGCATGAGCGTCGTATGTTTCACACCAGCGATAGCTTTTGAGTGTTAGAACTGAATATTTGAAAGGCGGCGTAACTTGTAGATTTACAAACTTGGTAGTTGAGAAGGCCGGCAGACTCGGCACGAGCAACCCATCACGTGTTTTGGCAAAGAATCTATCGGCAATTCGGCATGTGCCAAGTTGACGCTAGAAGCAAGAGCATTGGGTAACCTGTGTTTGAAGCGCACTCCTGCTTTTGTTTTTACGCCATCTTCACCACAAGTTCATTCTTCTGCGATCAACCATTAGCACACTTCTTGGATACTGAACATGGCAGAGAGATGTTGCTTATCCAGTGGCAGAAGCATCTGGTCCGGAATCCGGATCGCGTCTGGCCAGCCCTCCCCTTTGACATGTAGTATGCTTGTCTTCTTGTCAATCAATCATTGCTGCAATTTTCGGCGCTCTGGGCTTGAGTTATGATATCCCCAATTATATCTCGACGAACTACGGGAGAGAAAAGCACGCACTCCGACAAAATTATTCCCACTACTTTTCATGGATTAAGAAGTTCGCTCCCAAGAGTAAGTCTTTTTGGATTTGCTGCTGCTACCTGTCTTTCCAAGTTCCTATCACATCGGTCTTGAACTTAGGTGCTCAAGGAGCTACACTGATACCTTAGGCGGTTCTAGGCATTGGCAGAGCGTTCAATCGCATCTCTTTTGGGCTTGCCAGCAGAGGCTCATGCAACATTGTTTGCTTTGCTCACAGATTGCTATTAATTTTTTTAGTCTAGGTTGTTCATCTTTCGCGACATACCCGGTCCAGTACCAGTAAGAAAGCATGTTCCGTGCACGACATCGTCCATGGATGGAGTCGACCGATTGTCCACGTGGCCTAATCTTCGATGGTATTTTAGGACTATTGGTGATCAGTGCTGAAGCTTATTGCCAATTTTCGCCCAACATGAAAAGGAATGCACGAGGACTTGGGAATGTAACATATAGTAGTGAGCTCGGATGGGTTGAAAAAAACCTTTTGAGTCTCACATCACTATGATCAGAAATTTTAACATATGAAATCGGATGAAAGGTGATATGGACCGATGGAGTAGTTGATGCGGTGGCGTTGAAAGGTTGATTGCTTGGATAGCCCGATCGATATGTATCAAGATGAACATGGGTTTTTCTTAAGTGTTTGAGCTTCAGTTTTTCAAGGTAAACAGTGAGCAAGCACTCACGTTAATGGGTGCTGTGACGAGTAATCTACTTCTTAGTAGGCTTGAATCGACCCTATATCTCTTTGGGAAACATTGGGTAAGAATTGCATATGCTAGGTAGAAGCGCCAGTCTTGAACCACATCCGATAGTAAGGAATGTTTGTCAGCTTCGTTTTCATGATTTTCGCGTTGAGATCTTGAGAGCCAGTCATCATAAGATCATCGGGATGGAAGAGGTCGTGAGAAAGAAAAGGGTTGATGAGCTCCCACGCGCCTTTCCATTCGAGGATCATCTCTTCAATTGTTGCGCTCATCTAGCCATTCATCGATATTCATCCTTGCATCATAAAAAAAGCACTAACACCTCACTCTTATTATAGCGTAGGCTGTGACTTTTTTTAACGGCGACACGCCCACTCACCGAAGAATCAAACTCCACGCGGTATATATCTCGGGCATATGCCGAACACCAACCCTGGAGAACTATAAACACAGTTCATTGTAGCGCCCATCAAACCATCCATTATTGCTACTTGTTTAGAAGAATGAAGTTCGGATTGTTAGTCAGACAAGGGTCAGTTATGCTCTTGCTTTATAGACGCCCACAGCCCCGACAATTTGGGCAGTCTGGGCCATGATTTCAAGTGCTTGTCCTCTATTATCTAGATGCCAGAGTCATGAAGATCTATCTGGTTGCAAGTCAGACTTTAATATCGGCGTACTTCAGATCTCAATTTGAGAAGCTGAAGCTGGCCTGCTCTGTGCGCGCTGCATCCATACTTCTTTTCTTCCCCCTCACGTCTACTGATGATCACATATTTGATGGCCTGAGCGTTTGAAGGCCAAAAATAACTGACTGACAGGAATTCTGATGAAGGAGACAGGCGCCCGAGTGTACTCAGCTGTGATCCACATGCGACACTTATAATTTTCTACCAAAATAGTTTACGGCTGCCGTCGAAGAATCAACTAGATACAACTAGGCCCAACAACAAAGGCACATCTTTATAATCATATCTCATCCGTAGTAGGAGTATAAAAGCTGAGAAATTTCTGCGGTGGCCAATTAACGGACAACATCCGGAAAACATTTGCAGAGAGCCTTTACCCCGAGAACTATGCTAGTTGTCTTCAAACTATCTTTGGCAAGTGCCATATGTCGTACGAATAGAATTATCTGTCTGACTCTTGCAATGTTCAGTCTATTTCCCTTGCCATTGCTACGGCCGCCGCTTTGGCTACCCGTGACAGTCTTATAACCCGCACAGAATGTGCTGCTCCTTCCAGCGCTCAGCTCGCAGCTAATGCCTCCAGGGCTGCTTTTACGCCGTTGGACCCTCTTGGGCCTATCGCTGCTGTGCCTCGGACTCCCGATTCTTGGGTCAAGACTTGGCTATACTACCAAGACCAATCAGGTAACATCATTGAACGGAGTGTCGAGGGTGGATCTTTCGCCGCTGGACCAAGTGGCCCGCCAGCTGTAGTTGTAGATGGCAGCTTACCACGTAGAGGGACGCCTATTGCTGTTTCCGCAAGCTTCATCTCTGGGGTACGTGCCTCATTGTTGAATGTCAACTCGCTGCTTACTGGTGAACCTTCCTACGAATTCCGCGTTCTAGGTTGTGTCATGGCATCTATATTACATTACCCCAGCTTGCACTATTGCTGAATCGCGGTGGTCACCCGGTACTAAATGGATAGGGGGCGCCGCTTGTCCTCAGTGCATTGACCACGCCGGTTTCGTAGTCGCAGAGGGCACCCAGGTATTCTACGCGGCTCAGAATCCAAATAACCCCAATCATTTAAGAGTCGGTTTCATAAGCTTGGGTATGCCTGGCACAATTAGTGAGGCCATAACGACAAATGGTGGAACGACGTGGCAGATAGCTCCGCTTCCTGATGAGGCGTAATTCTCAGAGGCAACCCAAAGCGTGAATGTAGTCTATTGTACATGCCGGAGTTGCAGTCCTCCAAATTCCTCGTCAACCCAACTTTTATTCCTCTTCTTTCAAAACTGATAGTACTTTGATTCTGTTTATTTTTCGATAGCCATGTGGGATTTGAATTGCTTCAAGAGATGTATAAGTTGACAAAATGAAACTCTTTTCGCAATGGAGCTCAGTCGGTACTTCACATAGAACTCGCCAAAGATAGATTAGGGGTGAATGGCGTCAATTTTCAAGCTGAGATGCTCTGCAGATGCTTTTTCTGACGTTGTCTGCAGAATCGAGATTACCAATAATGTCGAGGCTTTATACTCCAGCCACAAGGCAATAAGGATCCAAGCCACCAAATCTGAATATTCGCGGAATACATCATTCAACCGAGGCTTCGTAGCGCTTAAAGAACCAAATAGACAAAGCCGGCAGGGGATAGAATACACTTACAAAGTTCCGAGCACACCAAAAGCAGAAATTGAACAGGCATGGAAGCTTGAATATAACAAGCGCTTGTTCATAACACGAAAATTAGCACCGCACCGGTAGGAGAATTGACGCTCAAGAATTGGTTCTTGGGATGCGTTATCTTATTCTATGATGTTGAATGCATGCTTCTCAAAAATTGAGTCTAGCTATTTACAATCTGTAAACAGCGACAAAGTCGACTCACATACCTCAAAACTGAGAAGACGGCGTGTTGCCCCATTGTACCGATTGTTCCTGGTATGGAAGTCGCATGCTGCTTGGGCTATGGCTTAAGCCATCTTGACCACAAATTCAGGCAGTGACTGGAGGCCAGTATGGTGTTCAGCATGCGAAGCCATCATGCGAGCATCCGTGTGCTTGTGATGGTACGCTGATACTCTTGTTCCTTCTCAACAGTTTCAGGGTCGATTCAGCGCCTAATTCAGATCACGAGCCAATAGCCGCTATATCTACTAATGTTGTCGCCTAGGTCACGGTGACTGCTGCTCCGACGTCCGACGTCACAAATTTCTCTCCAGTACCCAACAGGACCGACATATCTGAGTGTCCGTTCATCCGAATGATCCTTCTGCACTCCTCCAGCAGCCCCAACTCCAACGAGTTTCTCATACACCACACCGGCAGTCTTCCAGGACAGGAGACGGAGTACTTCCTGTGCGCCATCCAGCGTTCCAGTCCGACTCGTCTCGCGTCGCCGACAACTTGTAAAACGATTCTCATGGGAAGTCCTCGGCGTTCAAGGACCTCTAAGATCTTGCCCGGTTAACAGTTTAATGCACGATTTCCGCTCCGCAAGCCGGCCCCAACCCTCAGCTATCTGCAGCTTGTACATCGTCTAAACTCCTAATTGAAACAAGTCCGCCTTCTGTGGCTGGGTCGGATCATGAGCTTACTCAACCCTCCGATGGTCGTCACTCTGAATCTCAGGTGAGTAAGGCTTGCCTATCGGCTTAAGGCCAATCTGTAAAAGTTACACAACGACAATTGTAGGGGAAACGTGAGAACACGAATCAGTTCCATGTGAATGGCCTGGATGTCAAAGCAGTTTTCAGGAAAGGCCTAAACAAACATACTGTTTGCCTATTAACTTTGGAGTAACTCGATAAAGCTCATCCAGTGTAACTCAAGCGGATTCATACGGGAAGCTCAAACTATGTGAAGTCCGAGGATATGGATGGCGTGGCAGGAATAGCTGGACTCTGGATGAACGCACAGTCGTTCGTCTATTATAATGAAATAATTCTTTAAGCTTCAATCACAGTATCCCTAGCGGAAGCACACAAGCGGCAAGCGTTATCATTTCCAGTGGCAGCGAAAAATACCCCTTGAAGGCACATATGGTTCGCCTCCTAATTTGAGAGCAACACTGTTAATCATTTCGAAAACAATTTTAGAGAATTCCTACAGAGAAGAATGTTCACCCATGTCATTGTGGCAAGATGAATATATTCACGCAATTGTACAAATTGACAATCATCAGGTTTGGCTATCGACCATTGAGTAAATTTGTAATCTTATGCATTCGTGGTTTTAAGCGGCATCATACGAAGAAGCTGAACCATAAGCAAATAAAGGCTGGCAAGGGAAGTGTAGGGCTGTGGTCATTGATTTCGACGTCTATACTTCGTTGGGGAGTGAAGCTAACTGCCACGTTGTACCTCCATTCGTTGTGATGGCCTCACTGATTGTCGCGGGCGCGGCCACACTTTTGAAACCAACTCTCAAAAAGTTGGGGTTAATCGGATCCTGAGCCGCGTAAAATACCTGACTGCCCTCAGCAGCTACGAAACTGGCGTTATCGATACATTGAGGACAAGCAGCACCCCCTATCCATCCGGTACTAATTGACCATCGCGATTCAGCGATAGTGCAGGCCGGGGTGATGTAGTACAAGTGCCAAAACGCAAACTAGAGTAGAAAACGTAAGGTTACATTGCGAGTAAGCAAAATGCGTAAGTTGAACTCCTGTTGATTTACCGTTGAAGTTGATATGAACGACACAGCGATGGGAGTGCCCCTACGAGGTAGGCTACCTTCCACAACGACAGTCGGGGGCGAAGTTGGGCCAACAGCAAAGGATGATCCCTGAACAAGCTGCTCAAGAAGTTGGCCTGCTTGATTTTGGTAATATAACCAAGTACGTGCCCCGGGCTGGGACATAAAAGGGACAGCAGCAACTGGCCCCAGAGGGTCCAGAGGGACGATGGCGGGCAGCGCACTCTGTCCGGGTGATCAGAGTGGAGCGAGCAGATAGAGGAACAGCCGTAGCACCGGCAGCAAAAGCATAGGTAATGAACTAAACATTGCAGGCTATAAGTTACAGTAATCCAGACGATGGATATCACTTGCCAAAGACAGTTTGGAGATAGGTAGCATGAGTTTTGCGTTGAGGCTTTCAGAGTAACTCGCCGGATGACCGTTGATAATCCTCATCTTTTATACCTTACCCTCCAGGGAAATATTCAGTGTTGTTGCAACGATAAAGATCTATAACCAAGTATGGCCATCGCTAAAGGAAAGATGACCTACTGACGATATTACCCAACAAATAAAAGACCCTAGCGCTCGTGGAACAAAATGAAGGTAGCTAAAATGGGATAGAACACTCTCACAGCGTTCAAAATCCAGCCGAGGCAGTAGCCAAGCATGCAGAAGAACTTTGAAAGTAACACAAATGTCAGATAGTTTCGTGAGAGAGCGGCAATATGACCAGTAACTACAAATGCGCAAAAGGCGGGATAGGGCAACTAGCGCTCAAGAAATAGCTTTCTGGTAAGTGTCAAATGATTCTAACATGCCAAAAACATGCTTCTTAGCGCTTGAGTCTTGATAGTCGTTTGTCACGAGCGCTAAAGGGTACTCACATGAACGAGTACCGGCATGGGTAGTGCGTGGTTCCTCGTCTCCAGTCGGCCCTCGTATGCCGGCCGCGTTACAATTGACTGAAGATTGTATATCAGATGAGAGAAGCATCGGGCTTGGATCACATCCGACTATGCTTAAACGCGCTTGCACGTTTCGCTTTACAGAGCTTCTATCGATCAATCATTCCGGGCGATTATGTGCCACAACTGTCAAAGTGGTCATAGCGCGGAACCAAGAGATCATGAGAAAGAACTTGGATAGTCGCATATCCCTGTTGATAGCAGCAGCACGGCTTCATCCTAAGGTATAACATATATAGAAGTCGTGGATCCTGCACTCCAGGCTTAGATGGCGATCTGACCCGGCAAACCAGATTATTGTCAGGGCACTGTGATGCGAAAAGGATAGCGACGAGCGCTTGAAATAACCCAGACTCGGTCGACACGGTCCGGGCTGCTGTTATACAAAGAAAGACAATAGCCCAAAGCGTTCAGCGCAACTATAAATCTTTCGAATCGGCAACGTTGTCGAAACACAAATTTCATTCGTTGCTACGCCTGTACAGAACAAAACAAAAGGAAGGTGAAAGTGGTCAGAAGATTAGCTCCCTGATCATTGAAAGGGAAGAACTCGAGTGTATTAGGCACTATAGGAAAGGTTCGTTCAGATAGCTCAGGTCATTGGGGTTGCGTTACGGGGAATGGGCTAGAAGTTGAGCTAAGATGCCGCAAGCGCGAATGAAGTGCACTGCGGCTCACGCGTATTTGCCTGCGAGACTGTTATAAATGTGGGTATGAGCCATCAAAGCGATGGTTTTCTGCTGAAGGGGTTGGCCAGTCAGCTTCAGAGCTTAGTGCGCTGTAAGAAACCCTAGATCGCGTTGTGTTGGGCTTTGGCGCAAATCGGATTGTATGGCACGCAAGTTCTATCTAACCCCAGCTTCCAGAGAATCGCGTTTGGTGAGAGATTGCAGAATAGGGAAACTTTATGGAGTAACACTATATTCAAGCAGCTGTTTGAGTATACTAACAAACAAAACATCAATTGGAATCAACCGCTGCACAATGTTAGCGCAAAGGTCGAGCATGCGCTCTGGTTCTGCTTGACGAGAGTTTCAATTCGCCAGCTTGGGCTCAGAGGTAGCTCTGATAAACAAACTCAATCCTGATCGGCTATCAAGAGGTAATTTAATACAAAGTACCACCCAGGCTTAAATGGGAGAAAAAAAAGATAAAACATAAAAGCTTATGCTGATGAGAGATACAGAGGACCGCGACTCTAGTTGTGTGCAATAAAGTCACATTCCCACTTCGTGTTGCGCCTCATGCTCATGCTTCATCAGGAAGCGGAGCTATTTGCCACGTAGTTCCACCATTCGTCGTCACAGCCTCACTGATTGTCCCAGGTGTACTGACGCTTTCGAAGCCGACTCTCAAATGATTACGGTTGTTCGGACTCTGAACCGCGTAAAACAGTTGGCTGGCCTCAGCGACTACAAAACCAACGTGGTCAATGCACTGAGGACAAGCGGTACCGCCGATCCATCCGGTGGTGGGCAACCACCGCGATTCAGCAATAGTGCAAGCTGGGGTAATGTAATATAGATGCCAATGCGAACTCTAGAATATTGAGATTCATCACTGGTGAGCAGCAGGTAGAGTTTCAAGAAGAAGGCACGTACCCCAGAGATTACGTTGGCGGAGACAGCAATGGGCGTACCTCTACGTGGTAAACTGCCATCTACAACTACAGTCGGAGGGACACTTGGACCATCGGCAAAGGATTCGCCCACAACATTCCGTTGAACGATGTCACCCGATTGGTCTTGGTAATATAACCAAGTCTTTGTCCAAGAACTGGGAAGCCAAGGCACAGCGACAACTGACCCAAGAGGATCCAACGGCAAAAATGCAGTCCTAGAGGCGTTAGCTGCAAGCTGAACACTGGAAGTAGCAGCACATTCTGTGCGGGTTATAAGAGTTTTATGGGCGGCCAAAAAGGTGGCCTTAGCCCATCCAGTAATAGCAAATGCAATGAGCTAAATACGGACGGTCAGGCAGATATAGTCATCCGGACGATAGATAGTACTTGCCAAAGGCAGTTTTGAGATGACTTGCATGGCTTTCGAGGTGAAGATGCGTTTCAGGCGTTGTCTGTTGAATGGCCACCCCAGCTTTTATACGCCAACCGCTGAGGACATATAAATATGATGATACGCTTTTGTTACCGGTCACAGTTCTTGACTCAGCATAGAGATGACATTAGAACCATATACCAAGACCTTCTAGCGCTGGAGGAGTCGAAGACGAACGGCCGGCATGAAATTTGAATCTCTCCCGACATTTAGAACACAATTAGAAGGTCTAAGAATATCGCAGCCATTTGCACAATTTCGTGAGTAGGCCGAAGGCCCCAGCAGTATGACTGACGGCCCAAAGCTCGACAATTAATTCCTATTGATTTGATCAGACGACCACGCGCTTGTTCATGAAAAATCTAGACGTTTACGCGGGTTAATAAGAGGAGCGTCCTACCTGATTATCTTCAGTCGGCCCTTGTACGCCGTTCGCACACTGCTTCAGTGGATATTACTGATCAATTATGAGAAGCGCTGGATCTGGTTTACAGCCGAGTATCATGCTCGGGCGCCTTTGTCTTCGTCTTCTTCACCTTCCAAACTCCTGTCTGTCAGTCACTTTCGGCCTTCGAACGCACATGCCATCCTATTAGATGCGTGATTATCAGTAGACACACTTTGGTGAGAAAGGAAAGTATCGATGTAGTGCGCATATAGCAGATTTACGAGATTTTGGAGAGCACATGAAACTGGGAGCTAATCGATACTCTTCTTTCTCACGACCTCTTCGGTCCCTGATGATCATATGATGGTTGGTTCTCAAACGCTGAAAATTGACATGAGAGATGGAAAACAAAGCCGACCAACGTCCCTGACTATCGGATGTGGTTCAAGACCGACGCTTCCACTTGGCATATGCAATGCTTACCCATTTTTTGTAAAGATTTATGGGGTTAAATCAAGCGTACGAGGACGACCAGAGAGTCATCCCATTAGCATGACTGCTTGTTCACTGTCTGTTTACTGCCTAGGAACTCAAGCTGAAACACCCAAAATCATATGTTCATCTTGATACTTATCGATTGGGATTTCCAAGCGATCAACGTTTCAACGCCACCGCATCAAATACTCCATTGGTCTATATCACCTTTCATCCGACTTCATATGTTATGCTCACGAGTACTCGTGTATGATTTTCTTTCTGTATATCTCGAGCGCTCGTGGAACAGAACACAACTAGCTAATATGGAATAGAACACTCTCACAGCGTTCAAGATACACCCAAAGCAGTAGTCCAAGCATGCACAAGAACTTTGAATGTAGCACAAATGTCGGACAGTTTCGTAAGAGAACGGTAGTATGAACAGTAACGAAAAAAGTGCAACAGGCTAGCGCCCAAGAAGTACCTTTCTAGTCAGCGTCAAATGATTCTATTATGTCGAACACATGCCTCTTGGCGCTTGAGTCTTGCTAGTCATTTGTCACGAGCGGTTAAGCGGTACTGACATGGGTAGCGCGTGCCTCTTCGTCTTCAGTTGGGCCTTGTATGCCGGCTGCGTTACACTGGGCCGGAAATTGCATGTCAGGTGAGAGAAGCATCGGGCTTGAACTATGTCCGACTATGCTTAAACGCGCTTGTCCGCTTCAACTCACAGAGCCTTCTGTCAATCAGTCATTCTCGGCGATTGTGAGCCACAACTGTCAAGGTGGTCATAGCGAGGAACCAAGAGATTATGAGAAAAAACTTCGGTTGTCGCATATTCCTGTTAGTAGCTGCAAGGCTTCATCGTGTGGTATGCCCTATGTAGATGTCGCCCTCGCTGCTCTCCAGGCTGAGATGGTGTAATGGGCTAGAATCACCACTAGCAAACCAAATGATCGTCAGGGCCCAGTGATCCGGAAAACGATAGCGAGCACTTGAATTATCGCAGACGGGGTCAACGGTCCGGATTGTCGCTATACAAAAAAAAAACGACAGTCGAAAGCGTCCAGCACAATCACAAATCTTTCGAGTCGAAATACAAATCTCATTCGTCGCGATGCTGGTAACAAACAGGAAAAGTAAGATAGAGTGGTCAAAAGAATAGCCCCTTAATCAATGAAAGGAAAGGACTTAAACGTATTAGATAGCTTAGGTCATTGGGGTTGCATTAAGGGGGAGGAGCCTGAAGTTAAACTAGACTGCCGCAAGTGCAAACGACGGCCACTTGTGGCTCAGGCGGATTTACGTGCACGACTATTATATGCGAGGATGGGCCATCAAAGCAACTGATTTTGTGCTGAGGGAGTTGAAGAGTAAGCATCAGAGAGGGAGCGGAGCTAACTGCCACGTCGTTCCACCATTCGTCGTCACTACCTCGCTGGTCGTCCCTGGAAGAGGCGCACTCTTAAAATCGACTTTCAAAAGGTTGGGGTTACTGTCATGCTGAGCTGTGTAGGGCATCTGTCTGCCTTCGGCAACCACAAACCGCGCGTGATCGATGCATTGTGCACAAGTCGCCCCACCTATCCATCCAGCGCTCTCAGACCACCGGAATTCAACCAGGATGCAGGAGGGAATGACCCAGTATAGGCGCCAAAAGGGATTCTGGAAAATGGTTGGAACGTAGAGTATCACAAGTCGATTGTACGTGAACAAAAAAAGTAGAACTTGTCCTCACAGCAATGAGAGTACCTCTACGAGGTGAGTTACCTTCAATGACTACACCTGGAGGGAAAGTTTGGCCGGAGGCAAAGGTTGCCTCCTCTACGCGGTGCTCGACGATCTAGCCTTCTTCGGTTTGGTAACATAGCCAAGTCCTTGTCGAGGTAAATTGTATCCGAACAATAGGAGCGACATCGCCAAGAGAGTCGATAGGATAAAAGATAGCACTTGACGCATTGACCGCTAGTTGAGCACTGGATCGGGCAGCACACTCTGTGCGGGTTGTAAGGGTGTCACGGGCGGCCAAAGAGGCTGCAGTGGCATTGCTAATAATGACATAGGCGACGAACTAAACGTCCAAGGTTGTAAGGAAGATAGTCGGATTATGACAAGGAGTAACGTTTACCAAAGAGAGCTTGGAACTAAGCGGCATCGTTGTTGGGGTCGAGATTTACTGACACTGTTTGCTATCGCCCGCACTCAGCATGGCATTATTGATGGCCTGCACAAGGTGACTTGATGAAAATGTTTTCGCTGAATTGCGCTTGCCATCAATGTCAGCCTTACCCGGAAAGATCTCCTGACGTACTCGCCAGCTGATGTTAAGCACTGGTACTTACTTTAACCGGAGGGAAGATGACATGCTGACGTTGCTATTCGAAGAATAACATAGGCGCCCTCAGAATGGAACACTGGCAGCCGGCGTGTAATAGAACCTCTCGGACATGAAAACGTTCAAGGCACGATAAACACAGCTGCCAAGGGGGCGCTAGAAATTTCGAAGACATGGAATTAAACGCAGGCACCAGATGGTTCCATCAGGGAGTTTGAATGGCCAGAAGTATGACCAGAAAATCGACAGGTGTAATAGATCAGTGTGACAGTTGACGGTTCGAGATTCTATCAAAAACGACCACATGTTCCTTAGTACACGAGGCTTCGATCTGGGTGGGTGGCGAGGGTAAACAGTGAATTGTATTCACGCTGCCAGGTATCAGTCCTTCTGAGTTCCAATATGACAATTTGGTTGAGCTGCATGTCACCCTGGTCGATTGTTCTTTTGCACATACGAAGAACGGGTTTGTCCGCTTCTAGAGCCTCCCAGATCTCCTCTTAACCGGTCCGTTCTAACAAGGATCTGGGTTACCAACTGTCATAGCTATGATCATGGATAAACAGGACCTGACGGGCAAGGAAAAGTAAGGGATACTTTCCTTGTATGATCTAAATATATATGAGTCTCCAAACCGAAGCTTAGATCGTATCAGCTACTCTGGCTGCCTCCGTGTGTGCCATTCGTTATAAATTGGGCAGCTTTTGCAGCCCAGAAGTTGTACTTCAATGGATTTTATGGGCTAGGTGTCTCCACAGAAGAGCATTGAGCAGGTCGTTGAAGAACTCTATTAGTGGGTCTTGGCTCCAATCGTAACTCATCACGCCGTAACGAGGATTAATGTGCCCGGTCAATCCAGTTGCTCCAATCATATAATTGTTCACTAGTGTGAACATTGAACGGAGCTAAGAAGGTGCGTCGATCCAATTGAACCGTGAAAAAGATTTCATTAGTGTTGGTACAAAGAACATTTTTAGTACATAGAGGGAAGGGCGACGCCACTGAAAACAAACATGAGCAAAGTGATTGTGGCTGTCATGGCAACGGCCACATAATCGCTCTGGACGCTCCTTATTCTCTGCCAGTCCCATCGCCTTTGTCGTCCACGCTCAGCACAAGCGCTTCATATTGGCCAGCATTTTCATTTGAGCTCGGTCTCAGTCTATTAAATTTACCTTTGAAAACCTCGATCTTTCATCCTCCTCCGAGCTCGGACTTGTGAGTACCGAACGCTAGACCGATTCGATCTGCTAGAACTCATCACTGATATCTAGATTGCTTCTAATTACCTGAGGTGGCTCATGGCATCCGCAGTTTGCACTGAATCACAAAGTGAGTCTTTCTCTCTTGGTTTCTACGCAATTGGACTGGGGGATGGTCAACAACGACCCGGGTAGACACCACTGTCGACAGAATTCAATCACGGAGAAGTGGTGTTGGAGGAAACGTTTGACATTAAATCCGTCATTTACGCTCTCAGTTACTCCCGTTTATAACGGACCATTTTGCTAACCCTTTATTACAGCTCATCCCGACCGACGTCCTCTATCGCTTTGTTTAGACGTTCCGCCATCTTCCTCGCCATTTCCCTCTCCGTCTTCGTCGTTTTTACCTCCTCCAATGCCTGGTGCTCACGAGTTCGCCGTTAAACCTCCTC
Organism: Calocybe cyanea; assembly: GCA_018851305.1. Taxonomy (NCBI): domain Eukaryota; kingdom Fungi; phylum Basidiomycota; class Agaricomycetes; order Agaricales; family Lyophyllaceae; genus Calocybe; species Calocybe cyanea. Next base: position 24,044 of record JABCKL010008439.1, read on the forward strand.
CTTCTGGTCGGAATAGCAGAAAACCAAGTCTCATAAATGACTCGGAGACAACATCTCACGTCCAGCCCTCTCTGAACTCACCAAAGTCACCTACTCGGCCATATACGAACGGTAATGGTCAATCAAGCCGTGATTCGTCGCTTTTACCATTGATGTCCCCATCTCGCGAACAAACGATCTCGTCTCCTCTGCCATCGTCGCAAGCGACGACGCCGACACCTGCCACTATCACTCTCCTCCCATCTACTTTCACATCAACATCAACATTAACCCCTACACCAACCTCCGATACCTTTGATCGTCCAAAGACTCCTTCAAGCCCACAGCCTCCTCTAACCTCACTGGAAACCTCTACCTCCGCACCAACCCCAAATCGCCCTGCACCCCCATCCCCCGACATTTCACGCCGGATTTCATCCATCTCCACCGCATCAGCCCGGTCACGTTCTTCTCGCTCCTCCCGCCCACCTTCTGCTCCAATCTCCCGGAACAACTCTACACGGAAAGCCGCTGCGCGACTATCGCAACAACACATATCACCGTTAACGCCAACGAAAGCCCCCTCAGCTTCGACAATCTACCCATCTCCTCTTCCCTCCCCACACACATTCACATTCACCACCACGCATGCCAACCTGGTCTCTTCAACCCCACGTACCCTCATGCACGTGCGCGATTTTGCGTTTCCCAATACTGATGAGAGGTTTAAAGGGCTAGGTCCCGATGTCCCGCGGGAAAACAAGATTGCGAGGCTGAATCGTCGGTTGAAAGGCACGTCGACGGGGAGCTATGAGAGTAGTGAAGACGAAAATGAGAATGAGGGAGAAGATGATGAGGATGGTGATGCAGTAGTAGATGCGGCTTGGGATAAGCTGCGGCATGGCGGATGGGGCGGTGCAGTGGGCATCAGCATATCTGAGAACGGTCCGAGTCAGAATGAAATTGATTGGAATTTCGGAGAAGGTACCGGTGGGGAGGGATACGAAGACCAATATGGGGAAGAGGATGAAGAGGATGAAGAAGAAGAGCCGCTGTATCCTGGGCTGTACAAAGCCCTGTACACCTTTCAGCCAGAAGGCACAGCAGAGATGGCCTTGGCGGAGGATCAGATTGTGAGAGTAGTGGGACGGGGAGGCGGTGTTGGGTGGGCGGTGGTGCTTGATGAGAGTGCAGGTGTACCAGATAAACATGCGCTCGTCCCTGAGAGCTATTTGGAACCGTTCAAGTTAGATTGGGAGGAGGCAGAGGACAACGCTTGAGCAGACCATATATTGTCTTCGCCGGTACCTGTCACTTTTTCTGTTTCTAGGTGATGCATTGTGGCTGAACGATATATCGGGCTGCATACATTCCCTCCCACACATGCACCGCATTCGTATTGTTGTTTTGGGTGTTTCATATTTTTCGTTTCTTTGATTCTTATTTTTCTTCATGTTTTCGACTTCATATAATATCTATTACGCTCTCAAGCTTTCTGTATGTGTAGCAGACGTACCACGTAGCTGTAAACCTCTTTGTATCCAAAATCCCCAGAGCTGCCGTACTACCTCACCCAAATGTATACACACACCCCTTCGCTCACTTGACGACATGTTACCCGTCAACGAGCAGAGTCTGGACCTCATCTCAATTCAACTTATGACTCGGAAAGGCTGTGAATTGTATGTGTTCTCAGATGTTATCGAAAAGCTCAGGATGCCAAGGGAGCTCTTCTCATATCCTCCTGTTGTGGTGGATATGGTCCGCTCGGCTGGGCTAGGGAACCTACGATGACAGCCAAGTCAGCTTTTGTTGTGACACACGAACTATAGTATTGGGGTCATTTGTGAATATACCGTTCTACCCCGCATTCGGCGAATATAGAATTAGTCCGCTAAGTCCGTTGCCGCCAACTTCCGAATTAAGCGAGGCCGATTTCGTCGCTTGCCAATGTGTCGGTCCTTCCACGTCTCTTTGCAACGGGTTTTGAGACTTCCAGCGATATAGCACCGAGAACTCAGTCTCCATGCTGACAAAAGGTGATACTACACCTGTGCGTAAATCTATTGGCGACTGTTCAACGCGTCATAGTTCTTTATCATTCCCCATGTTCTCAACAACCATGTGGATTTTCAGCTCGGACCAGCATAGCCAAAAATAACCATCCGCTGGTATACATAAACCAATACAGTGAAGATGTTTTCAAACCTGTCGATTATTCCCCTTACATAACCGTGGCTGAACAAGTTAATGCAGTGTTTTAGGAAACTCTCCACCTAGCCTGCACCCTAATATACACACCATCCACCCTAATACAGAAGAAGTAACTACACATCAAGCGAGCTGGCCGTACCAGGAACGCGATAGTAGTATGAACCGTACTCGAGTGACTTTTCTGTATGTAGATATCAAAGTAGCCGAAGGGGAGAAAAATTATTGTGAGCGCCACTTAGTCTGCATTTTGAAAATACTGCATCGAGGTTACCAGATCCGGGCAAGGATTCAATGGAGTCATGCGTTAACTCGAAATGCAAAACGGTAAGCGCATTGACCTTAACATCTTAGGACTGGTTAGGCCGACGGCGCCCGCTGCCCGTTTGAGGCGTGGTAAAGAAGAACGGCTCCGACACTACGGGGATTACTGGCCTGAAAATCTCTCATCTTGGATCTCACCCTGCATTATCCCCAGACGGTGGTAAATAATTTCATCCGCGGTCATTATTACTAGATTATTGCGCGAATGGCTTGCAAAGATATACCATATATCCCGTGTCTCGAGGGTTACGTTTTAATTGTCAGACGGGAGATTTATCATACGCAAAGCCAAGTAAAAATTTTTGTCGTGACCTGGGTGTCGTTTCTGCTGTGCTGATTAATCAATCAAGGCGCTTAGAACGCCACTGCTTATCAAAGCGCTTAGTTTACAAGCGTGTGAACACGCACAATTGCATCACGCGCATGTCAGAGTTTCAACTTTCAACCCGTTGTTAGGGGGGTTGACCCTCCGCAATTTGCAAAATGAAATGATGGGGCCTGACCTGACGCTGGCGAGTCATCTATCAATCCCTTTTGACAGCCAGAATTTCGGTAAGGAATATTTGATGATCTGTTGAAATGCGGGCTAAACCTAACGTTTGGGCGCTGCTAGCGGGATCTCGTAGTCAAGAGGCTCATGAAATGGTCCCCAAGGAGCCTTAGTGGATCTCGACCTGGTGTTATCGGAGCGTTAGCACAGAATCCAAAAAAAGTATGACTCAAATTAGTTTCTGAGCTCATCTTTCCGGTCCGGGCGGCGGTGAGATGAAACCGTTCGAGGTTTATCTTGTATGGGCTTCACATGAAACTACGCGGGCGGTGTAGAAATCCCTCCGAGTGGGTTACCCATATGACATGTGAAGGGATTCAAACCGGCTATACGGTTATTGTTGATTGGAATAGATTGTCGTTACACATTCGACGAGCATTTCCAAACTTCTGGCTGACAAGAGGAATGTTCACCAAATGGGGGAAAATCTCAAGGAAGGGTTCCTGATTCAAGTTTTGTGCACTTATGATCCAGGGTGGGGACCCCGGATTCAATCACGGCAGCATAAAGTGACCGATCCGTGGGTATGTTCTTGCTCTAACACGATCATCGAGTTTGTCGCTTGCGTTGGGTTGATTCTGGCATATCAATACAGTGTACGCCATTGAAAGATTTGAAGGCGTTGGGGATCAAAAATCTGGAATGATAATCACTGCCACACAGCAGTCAGAAACAACCTTTGGAAGATAACATCATGATCATGATCACGATACCAAATACGGTAATGGCAGGAACACCGCTTCGTAGCTGTATCCGATCCCGAATCCCGAAACGTCTCCTGTCTCCTGCACGTTTTATACCTCTCATTTGTATATAAACCCCATCAAATGTCGGGTCAGTCAGACCTAGTCAATTATTCCCCAGATACCCAATTCAATCTATTATACCATGTCTTCGCTACCTTCATCGCATCCTGCTATCCATCCTCACGAACATAAGGGCAAGACCTGCCCAGTTACTGGTAAGGGCCACGAATGGTGCCCTGCTCAACCTGGCGATAGTCGATCGCCGTGTCCTGCACTCAATACTCTCGCAAATCATGGTTACATGTACGTTACCTTTTTTTTTTCATCAGACGAAATCCAACTCATCAACTCTTTTTTATTAGAGCCCGCAACGGAAAAAACATCAGTGTTCTCGATCTGTTTTTCGGGCTGATGGCATGCTATAATCTTTCTGTGGCCCTCGCAGCGTTTCTGTCATTCGGTGGCTGGGTTCTGCTACGACGAGTCAGCAATGTCGATCTGTACAAGATCGGTCGGCATGGATACATCGAACACCATGCTAGCTTGGTTCATGGTGACACCCCACCTGGAGAGAAATACGCTCCCATTGGTATCCATCATCGACTCGTAGATCAGCTCTTAGCAGACGCTAAAACAGGTGAAGAAGAAGGCGAGGGTCCAGAGGCGGGAGATCGGAGGGTGTTGATGGATGCCTCTGATGTTGCCCGTGCTCGTATACGAAGGGAGAAACAGTGTGCGGATGTTGACTCGCTGCATGCAGAGATTGCAAGGGGCGAGATGGGCATTATACTTGGCGTTTGGGAGACTAAGGCTGGGACCAACGTTGGAATCCCAGTTGAGTGGATGAGGCGGTGGATCAAAGAAGAGCGGATGCCAGACGATTGGAAGCCAACCCACGTTCAAGGCTTGTTTGATGTCGTTCGCCGATCAAAGGCAATTCGTATGGCTATGCAGCAGCAAAGAGACGCGGAAGCGGGCGAGAAGTCGAAGCTCTAACATAAAAGACTTTTCGTGGCTATTCTTAATTTATTAAACTTAATATCGTAGTTAACTCATTTGGTGTACATTACCAGCCTCAAATAGTGTTATTGTATCTGGTCTGTATCAGGTATTCAGGAAATCCCGAAGGATTCAAAGTTCCGACTTCCAAGTTCCGAGCCCATACGATAAAATTTTCGCTGTGGCACGTGATAAGATAAGCCTAAACCTCAACTTACTAAATCTTGCTTCTGTTATCATCGTTCGTCTTATGACTTGTAGAAGACCCTGAGCTGGAGGGAGAAATCAGAGCTATACAGTAAGATTGACAATTCTGAACGTGTACCCCAGCACTGCATGTCATTGACTCAATCCAAAGAAGTGGCGGTCGTCAATCCGATTTCGGGCCGGCTTGATGCCTTCGACCTTTCTCTTTGCTTGCCATCCATACCATCAAGCAATTCTCTCATCCCAACAAAAATCAGACTGTTCATCACGTCCATCTTGGAATAAGCCTGTCGTCCATTGAAGGTCTTCAGAGCTGCCATACGCTTTGGCCAATGCTGATAATGGCTTCGAGCGTCCCACCGCCTTAGGCGTACACTTTTATGTGAGAGAAGCACTGTGGAAGAACCTCGGAATGTTTATAGCGGCCCGCCAACGACCGCTGTCTCCAGCGGGCAACATACTTGGGATACCGTAGCAAGCGCATGGTTCGTCCGTCACCTGTTTTCCTTGGGCCTATTATATCCCGCTGGATATCGGTTGTGTCGCCAGCAAATGGATTAGAACCGCTCTTACACCATCGCTTATTTTTTCAGCTATAAATTTGAGCCTTGCATAAGGTTATTCTCCGTCTCCATACCCTCGAGATGACGGCTCATTCGAAAGTCTTGCGCTTTGCAGTCCTCGGTTTCACGTCATTTCTTTCTGCATACTCTGAGAGCACTTTTGGAGCTCGTGATGGAATGCACTTCAGTCTCGAATCTCGCGCCGCCAATATAGACGGCTCCCTGCCAGTCTACAAAGATCCAAAAGCTGCCATCGAGGCACGAGTCAATGATCTTTTGCCTCGTATGACACTGCAGGAGAAAGTTTCGCAGTTGTGAGTTACTGCAGACTTACTGTTTGTATAGCTAGATTGACGCTATCTTAGAATCCAAGGGGACTTGAATGGTTGGATGAGTCTGAATGACCCATTAGACAGTACCTTAGTCTTCAATCAGACTGGTCTTGTGCGAGTCTCCCGGTTCTCTCCAAACTTATTGTTGAAGGTTGTTTCTAGGAAGAGATGATACGTCTGAAGGGTGGTAGCATTTGGGGTGGATATCAAATGCCATGGGAGAAGTTTGTTTTCGGCGTTACCGTCGGCCAGCGATATTTGATGGAGAATACAACTCTCGGAATACCAGCTCTTATACAGTCAGAAGGTTAGTTTGTCCCCCTGAAAATATATCGGGTGTCTAACTCACTTTTCAACAGGTCTTCACGGTTTCACTAATAATGGCACCATATTTCCCTCTCCGATAGGCCTTGCCGCCTCCTTCGATGTCGATTTAGTTGCTCAAGTTGCTGGTGTGGCGGCGACGGAGGCTGAAGGACTTGGCATCAATCACCTTTTTGCCCCCGTACTTGATCTAGCTCGGGAACTCCGATGGGGGAGAGTCGAAGAAGGGTTCGGCGAGGACGAGTTTCTGACGGGAGAAATGGGTCATGCTTACGTCAGAGGTGTGCAAACTGGTAGACGAAGAAATGCGAGTTCTACTGCTATCGCTCGAGTAGCGACTACGTGCAAGCATTTCGCCGCGTTCGGCAGTCCCCAGGGTGGACTGTAAGTTTTTTTGTCCACTATCACGTCGCACGTACTTGACGATGCAATTCCACGAAAGAAACCTAGCTCAAGTATCAGGAGGGGAGAGAGAACTCAGAACAACTTATTTAAGGCCGTTTAATCGTGCCTGTCTGGATAGTCTATCGATTATGACTGCTTATTCCAGTTATGATGGCATCCCCGCTGTGGCGAACACCCGTAAGTCCTCATTGTAATCTCGTTTAACATTGGTCTAAAGGCCAGAAAAACATCAGACCTTCTGACTGATATTGTAAGATGTATGCCGAATTTGAACAATATCGCTTACGCATGCCTATGCTTCTAGCTGAGAAATGAGTGGGGCTACAAGTATTGGGTAACCACCGATGCAGGTTCTGTAGATCTCCTTGTTACACTGCACGGAACTTGTGACACCAGAGAGTGCGCGGCAAAGACAACCGTAGATAATTTCAGCGGGGAAATGGGAGGCGGTATGCTCTTATCTTTCGCCCATAACTTCACAACGCTTAAGCTGTGGGCGATAGGCACATACACTTTTCTTACTCTGCCAGGTATTCGCATCCGGAACGTTGGGGAGAGCCTCGGACTGAATGATGATCCACAGACCAAGTGAAATCAGGGGCGGTTAGTATGTCATCGATAGATGGCGCTGTGAAAGGACTTTTGAGGACTAAATTTTCTCTCGGTCTTTTTGAAAGTAGGTGTCCTACACGGACACGATTGGCACCGCAATGGCTAACTCTCTCTCTAGATCCATATCCATATACGGACTACCTTTCCACTCTCCGCACACCAGCTTCACGAGAGATACTCCATAAAGCCGATGCAGAAAGTATCGTTCTTCTCGAGAATCGGAGGAACACTCTTCCTCTAAACAAAAATATACGATCAATCGCCCTTCTCGGCCCCCAAGCAAATCGTGTCACGGTGAGGGTCTTCTCTCGCTCGTTGAACCCTCAAATTTAGTCACAAGTATTAGTTTGGAGACTACGTCTTCTTCAACGCCACGAAGAATGGTATATCTCCCCTAGATGGCTTTAAACAGTACCTCGGGGGCATATCTAGCTCTACTAGAATTAACTATGCGGAGGGCTCCAAGCTGTGGTCCAATGACGAATCTCAGATTCAGGATGCGGTCAACGCAGCCCGCAATTCTGACGTCTCGATTGTCATGGTGAGGACCCTTATGGGCGCCTATCAGCACAGCTTTTCTCGCTAATATGACCGAAACGCTACGGTCAGGTCGGGACATGGTCCCTGGATCAAACACTCTTGTGGACTCCGGGAACGAATGCGACGACGGGTGAACACGTAGATGTTTCAGATCTGGCTCTAGTGGGCGCCCAACTAAAATTGGTCAAAGCTGTCAAAGCCGTTGGGAAGCCTACCATTGTTGTATTTGTAAGCGGGAAACCGGTCGCTGAGCCATGGATTCAAGCCAGTAAGACTTTTTTTTTCATCATTGGTAGCGTTATGATGGCGCTCATGTCGGATATTCGAGACGCGGATGCTGTAATACAGCAGTTCTATCCTGGAGAACTCGGAGGTGCGTCTGCGTCATAGTCGGTTCCTGTCTATGAGTCATTTTGGTCCATTTGCGGTCATTTTAGGGCTTGCTCTTGCTGAGGTTATTTTTGGTGCTGTCAACCCCTCTGGTATTCGCGTCACCTGTTTTTGCTTCGCGGATTTAGATTTACACCCATTTAGGAAAGCTGCCTGTCTCCTTTCCGAGGAGTGTCGGAACCACACCCGTATTTTACAATTATCTCAAAGGAAGTCGGCCCCTCGATCCCGGCAGCGTGCTTGAAGACGGCTCTTTGAAATTTGGTCACCAGGTAAGCTGTCATTCTTAACGACATCCTGTCGATCTTAAACTTAGAATTCAATTGCAGTACGTCCTGGACAGTCCCGTACCGCTTTGGAGTTTCGGCCATGGCCTGAGCTATACTACATTCCAATAGTGCGTAAGAGGCCTAAATCTCCCGAATTGCAACAAGTTTATACAATACTGCTCTTTGTCTTGGTCCCTGAAGCTTTTTGGAATTTTCTGACGCAGAAATCTTTATAGTACGAATCTCAGACTCTCGCCGTCAAGTATCGGACGTAATCAAGATTTTAGCGTATCAGTGACTGTCCGTAATACAGGATCTGTTGCTGGCAAAGAAGTTGTACAGGTTAGTCTCACACTGTTTTGCTGCAATTTTCCCATGCCTATCATTCCTTACTAGGTGTACGCTACCGACTTGGTCTCTTCGGTCGTTACGCCCAACCAACAACTTGTTGGATTTAAGAAGGTCAACATTCCGTGCGTGAACCAACTCCTCGCTCCGTCTCTGCCTCAATCATAGCTCACTCCACGTTTGACTCTCAGCGCTGGCGGCTCGGTGACCGTAAACATCCCGGTATTATCGTCTCAACTAGCGGTCTGGACAACCCAGAACAAGTGGGTCGTCGAACCTGGCAAGTTCGACGTTAAAATTGGAACGAGCAACCAAGTGCTTGCGCGATCAACGTTGACAGTGACATGATAACGACGAGGCACTGTGGCCAATAATCGATTAACTTCGCCCCTTCAAATGTCAACTATCAGAGCAATTAGCACCGAAATTTTGACATAGTTGTACAAATTATCCAAGACCATTGATTCATAAGCGACCAGCCTTATCAATTAAGAAATCGCCCTCCATGATGTCCTTTTCCACATTAGTGTTGGGATCATTGTCACTACTGTAGCCTCTTTTATTTCGGTAGACGCTTGCGCCTGACGTGCTCAAGCTCAGGGGATGACAAGTTCAGTCTTGACCATGATTGAGCTACATCTGCTGTTGCAGATTTTTTCGAAGGGTTTCTCGTCAATTACACTAGTTCAACCAAGGTCAAGTCCTTGCCAGGCGCTCCTGACTCAAAATCACCGACAAACCAAACAAACAGCCGGTTTGAACATGCTTGTGAGCCTAGGCTTTTGTGCATGTCTCTCATCGATAATTGTCTCATGAAACGCAATTGGCAAAATGGTACTGAAGGTATGTGAGCGATTGAGTGGTTTGAGGAAGTTGTGTAACATGCACAGTGCTTTTCGCAAACGTTTCGATGTCTCAGTTCCCCTTCGGTGAAAGGAATTTTCTTTATTACACACAGTCCATTTGCGTAAGCACATAACAACATAACAATATGCACGCACGCATGCGGCCTGCCTGCCAGATTGTGCTCAATTGCAATCTGCCGAGCTTATCAAGCACATGGGAGTCTAAAGTGCGGACACGACTTTAGGCATAAGGGTGATCTGAAAAGCCATACAACTTGCCTCCTGACTTTGAGTAACGCCGTGAACTAACACATCTACAATTCAGGATATTCATACTGGAGAGAAGCGCTACCTGTGTCCTGACTGCGGAGACGCATTTGCACAAGTTACCACCTTGAGAAATTATTAGGTTTGCTATTAATGTACCATGAAACAACTCCATAAGCTTACGACGTTGTGGTATCAGGACATACATGCGGGAAGACCATAAGTTAGACTCCCGAACGAGTTAGTACTGCGTAAGCACATAGCATAGTTTTTTTTCATGCCATCGATGCCCATTTATATTCTGGTTGTGGTGACTGCATGCGTCGCTAATACACGACCCGATGTGAAGGACTTGGCGTTAGACTGGTTAAATGAGGGAAAGTCGTTACACTCCTGTCATCTCATGCTAAACCATCGGATGCGTGTTTTGATATTGCTGTCCAGATATCTGAAGAATATACACCCAACACGCATAACTCACTTCGCAAACGAGCTTGTAACTGTGAGTAAAGCGGAATAGGAATCCGCCATGTCCTTCGCTACTTTTGCTCCTCCGAATGTGCTTCAAGTCAACTTACTGAGGCCCTTGCATGATACGTTATAAGTGGCTCCTTTATGGCTAAACCGCCGTATGGTAGGTTAGCTTGATGCTGAGATTTGACATTGATATTTGTTACTGATGTTCATGCGACGCGTAACTGATGGTACAATTCTATGAAAGAAATCTAGACCAATAATCAAGAGGGGAGAGGGAGCCCAGGTTGACTATTTGAGGTCATTTTGGTGCCCGTCTAGATAACAAGTACTTATTCACATAAGATTTGCTGTTATTGCTCGCATTGGGGGCTTGAGAGTCGGAAGTGAGGTCTCTGGGGTGGAAGAGTCCAGGGAATGGGGGCAGAGGTAGCTGTGTATGCACTGTTAGCACTGTTAGGTAAGTATTAAGTGGTATAATGGCTGGTACGTAGCTATATAAATTTGCTGGCCATGGGTCTGCGTTGGTCATCTATTAGTTTCACGAAATTGTTGGAGGGTAACGGTGTGAAGAGTGGTGAGGATGACCACCTCTGCTTCCAGCCTCCAGGTGTAATTGCCAGACTGCTGCGATTGTGTTTAGGAGTTTCCGGAGGTATTTGGGGAATTGTTCAGAGGGGGGAGACTGACCTTGAGCAACGCGTTTGGCTTCGCGGACAGTATCTCTGCTGACATGGTCTGCTACGACAAGGTAATTTTCATTTATGCCCATGTCACGTTGAGGGAGGACCCCTGACAATCGCAGAAAAGGCTGGCCCGGGAGCGATAGTGGAGTCTGTCCGAACAAAAATTTGCAAAATCAGGTCAAGTTTGTCCGATTTTACCGCCGGCTTGGTTTCCAGGCCTGGTTTTTGTCCAAATCTGCAGGCCGGCCTATGAAAATGGTGTTTTTCCTTGTAGAAAAACATAGAAAACAGTACAACTACGTTACACTACATATTCTAATCTCCGTTTGTGCGTCTTGCAAAGATTTGCATCGCCGTCTTGAAGCAAGTCTGACCTCGAATTAGGTCTACCAACATGTGAAAGTCCTCTTTGCTGATCGAGACCCTCTGGTTTGCAGGAGCTGAACTGAACCAGGCTTTAATCGGGTGAGCTTTGAAACCATTGGACTGATGCGGGAAGGTGTGGTTCATGTATTGTAGAATCGATATAATGTCTATGGGAAAATGCGTGGTGGCCTTGTCTGGCAGAGTAAGAATCTGCTTCTAAGCTGCGACGATGTAAGATGGCACATCCTTGTATATTTTGCTGCAGCATATCCAATCGTCTGGACAAAATATGTTGTCAGGCTCGTTGAGATCAATAACTGTGGGGGAGTTCATAGGTGTAGTTTAGCATGAAATCTTTTTTCTCAATGCTATTACAATTTCATATAGTGACATCAAAAAAATGTAGCATATAATTGCACTATAATGTGAGGTAATGCAGATCTCTAAAAGTGGTCATTGGGCCTTGGCCGAGGAACTGTCCGGCCAAGATTTGTCTTGCGACCTTGACACAAACGCGACGCGTTGTCGCGTTCATGTGGCCCATCAGGTGATGGGCACCCCAATCCTTGTCCGAATTTTCGGGCTGGGCTCCGCCTGCGGCAGGCCTTTCTTGTCCGAAGGTGGGCCGGCTGTTGGTCATTTTAGACACCAAACTTGCTCGAAACCCGGCTGTAAGCTGGCTCGGCTAACGCAGGAACGGCGTAGAACGTGGGAAACCTTTATTTACCGTGTGACGGCAATAAAAGGTATCGATGGACCTGGATGAAATTAGTTATTCTTCCCTGCAATCATCTCGGCTGGTTCTGAGTGGTTACATTGGCTTATTCTCATGAAATATTTCTACCTTACCCTCGCTACTTATTTTAGCACAGTCGCACAAGCGGCTGCTGCACCTACGTCTCACAAGCCTCCTGCCTATGATCGGCAGGACCAACATGTCACGACATCCGTTTACCCAGA
>JABCKL010008440.1:0-36175 GCA_018851305.1 Calocybe cyanea
CGATTCGCCGCGTTCGGCCAGCTATTGTATTCTAGCGGCTTTTTTCATTATTTTGATTGCTTTCTTGTATGACTCTTCCAGTAGGGCATAGCATGAGGCCTGAGGAGCGATGCGACAAGTGTGCAGGCTTTAGGCTTCAGGATAAGATACCTCTTGTGGTTACCTCATCACTGAGCTGACAGCATGTGCGTCGTTGACAATGGCTGTGGTTTCCGCCCGTCGATCGATGACCTAAGGGCTTACTCGGTAGACGGCTAAGTATTGTTCTACTCGGCTACCTCGATCGTTCACCAAACTTGTCTTCACATCACGGTTACTGCTGAACCTTCCTTGGAAAAAAACCCATTACACGTCAAAGAAGGAACAACTCATTCAATCAAGCGATGGAGTATCGAAAACACTGTGCAATAGTAGGCTGATATCTTTAACCTAAGTATCGTTATCGGTACGAGCTCGAAGTGGTTTGAGATTCTGCGCCACTCGCTTATTCTTTTTTATTTCTAGACATGCGATGACGTTTCCAAAGCCCTATTTTCCTCTCTTACATACCTGACATCTTGTTTGCAACTTCTGCAAGGCTTTGTATCTAACTGTTTCAATCTCGGTAATGACCTAACTATTCCTAGGCGTGGATATGCTTGGTTGCACTGCGTCTGATGTCTCCACTTTTCTAGAATCTTTACCGACATACTCGGCTGTCTCTTTGCTTACGATGCGCATGTCACTTCTAGGTTCTAACTCTCCAAGACGTAGTCCTATTCGCGTCCTCCTATGACACCCTTTTTCAATACTGCTGGCGTGCTGGGTGCTCAAGCTGGACCGTCTTCAAAAAATGCCTACAGAGGAGCGACTGGAAATACCACATACCAGGAACCATCGTGTTGGCAGCGTCTCGAGACCAGCCCAAGGGCGCTCGATATTCTGGCCTCGTGCTCCTCCTACACGTCATCTTTGACTTCTTGAATGTCTAGTAATTTTCATATGCCTGTACATGTGTATATCTACTCGGGTAGACTGGTCTACTATAACTCCATATTTTCTGTCAACCCATTTCCTCGGCTGCTACGGTCTTGAAATTCTGTACGTCACTTGTCTCGTAGCCTTTTTGCACTTTCTGGCAGCATTTGGCTATACTGTTCGCGCCCGAAACGTCGTTTCCAACGCTTGGCTATTTGGGATGTACTCGGCTGCTATCCAGGTATTCGCATCCTTAGCGTTCCACTGTGTGACAGACGTCTTTGTCTATTGCAGGATTCGAGTACCCTGCAGGATTAACGGCGAAGTGGATTCGCCGGCATGTCACGAGTTCATGACCATAGGCTCTATAAAAGCATGAAGATTTCAACATCCAGCCCAGCAATCTAACAACTGCTTTTCACTATTACAATGTCTGACCGCTCTGTTCGAGTTGAACCCGGCTTTCGAGGCGTCGTTACAGGAGTATGATCACTTTCATACTGTTCTTCCGAAATGGCTCTGACGTTGGGAAGTATAGGTCACCCGTGCTTCATGGGACCAGCGTGCCACAGTTACGATGAGGGACTCTAGTGGTCGTGAGATGGCATCGACCACGTTCCTTGGCCAGGGTGAAGATGTCCCCATGTATCTGCAAGTCAATCCATCCATGAAGGGTTGGTCTTTTGGACCATTCGACAAAGCTGCCTCCGTCGAAGTCTTCATTGAGTATAAGAATGGAGGATCTTGGCGTCCAGCCCAAGCGATTCTTCCTGTTACTGTTAGTTTATTTATATGGCTCCTACTGGATTTTATTTGATGCTGTCCCACAGGTGAGGAAGGATCCCGACCCATCGCACCCTCAGACCTTTGTTGTCTCTACCGTAAGTTATCGGGCATCTTGTGCGCAGCCGTGACTTCTGACCCTCTACGTGTAGTACTTGGCTGAAGACGGTGGAGGGTCTAGGGACTACGATGACTGCATCATCAGCATCTTCCAATACAAGTAGGAAGTGTTTGCAGATGGCTGGTAGTAAGCTCCTGTGTAGCAAATCTGTTCAAAGTGTATGTAACAGTGTATTGTTTGAAGAATTGAAGTATCGGTCGTGTTTTATGCGTTACTGGCTGAGTGAAGACCAGCTGATGATTGTTCGCGGCCTCGAAATGTCCGTAATCAACGAGTTGAATGAGGACTTACAAACTACATTGGGTGTGCGGTGCGCTTATACTTCGCCACTCAAATATCGGCCGACCACCAACGGTGATCACTGACGCATGGAATATTGGAGCCTTTTAGCTCTTTTGCCGATTGCGCAGCTCGGCAACCGCTCTTTACGCTAGTTGGCTTTCTTTGTCTTCGAGAGGATATTTCCCGTGCTGGCTTTTAGAGTGTTACCCAGCTGGAGCATCAGAGAAAGTGAGTTAAAAAGTCTCACGGCACTGCGGTCGGTTTAGTTGCCTGCTTCAGGGTTTCCCATGGGTGCTATCATTGCGCCTTTTAGTCTGGGTGCGTTGCCTGTATTTCCCTTGGTGACTTTCTCGACTGATGGGCGTCGTCAAACTGGAACCCGGCTTCTAGATGCTCTTAGAGTCTCCCGCAATGACCAGCTTGATGTGCGTACATTATGGCACCTTCACATTTCCGAATTCGAGCAACCAATGGCCACGAGTGGCGCCACTTTGGGTGTGAAACCCCATTTTTTGCATTCTTCGTGGGATTTTCAGTCGAAGCCTACCGGTGTTAATAATTGTCCACTCGTAGACTGAGACGTCACACAGGCGTCACACAAGCAGCTCTCATATCCAGGCGGCTTGAACGCATCTAGGAAACAAAGACCAGAAGGCGGTAGTCACATGGTGGAGTTTTTTTTTTAAATGGTAAAACCGAGGGTCCAGACGTTGGATATATTGCTAAATTCGAATACGATAGCGCAAATGCGAGTAATATGCGTCAAAACGAAAGATTCGAAGGTAGCAACCGACTAGGAAAGAAGGGCAAATGGTTATATCTCGAAGTAACGTTAATACCAGGATATGAAAAATAGGAATATGTTTTTATGTGGAACATGACTGGTAGATGACTTGACGACTAGTTAACTGGAGTCCAGAAAGTTAGAAATTGTTATGTTTAATGTTTCAAGTGCCTGCTCACCGAGTGAACATCCGATAGCGATCACACCATTATAGCCATTGTTTTCGCAGCAGGCAGCCTTAGAACGGCTACCCATGGAGTTGAGCTCGAGAAGCACAATCTGAGGTTTATGAGCACTTACCAGGCGCCGAGACTGAGAGCAAGGGGAGTGAGAATTGAACATGTCAGGCCAACTGGGACGGAAGGGCCGACCCCCGCGATGTGAAGAAGATCAATGATCAACTTGGCGGAAAAGTCGCTAGCCGTGGTGTAACTGCCGCAGCAAACAAGGGACCCAGAGTTACATTGTCCAGGGGTGCCGGAAGGCGAAGACCGTTTCGCTAAAGACAAAATCAAGCTGCGTCAGCTTACAAGACGAAAGCCACAAACCTGCGACTGGTGTCGCCCTACGGGCCGGAGGGAGGGGTGGGAGGCCACGCGCAAAACGGTCAGCATTCGTTTCAGCGGGGACTGCTCCAACAGATACAGCAGCAGCAGCAGCAGCAACGACAGTGAAAATTGCAGAGAGCTTCATCGGTGAGCTGAGTACTAGTGGCGCCGCAAGGGAACTGAGACGGGGAAACAAGGGGGGGAAGTCTGTCTGAGAATAACTCGGGCACCTTTTTATATTGGGCCCTGGCACATTTGTCCGATAGGATGGGTAAATCGGTCGGTTTTCAATCGAACAAAGAACCCCAATTTACCGACCATGCTAACTGGTTCTAGACGGCGATACCAATTAGATGTCCGCTAGCGCGTACGGTATCTGAAGCCATTTCGAACGAGCAAAGTCGATATTGGGACAACATTCTCTCTTTCATCTTGCTGTAATGCGCGAGACCCGGTAGTCAGAATCGGGGATAACATCGAAAATTGACACAGATTGCAACAACAAGTGGCATGGACGTGCTCAAAGGCATACCCCTGGGTTCCTGATCAAACAGCAACACCTACGAAGTGCGATCAATGTTACGTAAGCTTACAAAACAAAAAATTTTCGCTATAAATTTGTTGAAGCTGACGAGTACATGGCAGGTCTTTCAGGGAGGGCTGGGAGAACGCATTTGCGCTGAACAAAAGGACTTGACGCTGATACTAGATTGCTCTCAGGCTGCCAAATCGCCCGCATGGTTTATTTGTGGCGGCACGAGGTTGATAGCGTTATTCGGTCCCAGTGAGACTTGATTAATATATCGGTGACATTGACATTCGTTGTCTCCGCTGAAGACTCGTCAAATGTAGCCGTACTCATGATGGACTACATTTCCCGAAATCATGATGATCTCGCGGGACTAAACATTGGTCTTAAAAATATGTTGGAATACAATTTGCGTCTTCGTAGCGCTACCTAGAATATGATGACAGATCCATCTGATATGCATGGGTCTGCGAAGCGATATCTAAAGCCGCTCAAGAACACCAACTCTTGTTCTCGGAAGATATTTTGTGGAGTACTTTTGGACCTTCTCCAAGAGGTAACAAAGACCGAGCAGGAGTCTCGTTTATTTTCCCAGGTAATCCTTGATGCATCAACTGCGGGAAAAATTTTCCACCTGCAATTTATGTCAGCCTTTCTTCCTGACGGCGTTAAAGTGCCGTCAATTGCCAGAACTAAGTTGAGCTGAAAAGTCCACGAGATCTGCACAGCGTTGCAAAAGGCTGCAAGACATCAAACAACTGTCCTTTGTCGTGTCTGCGAAAGATTAACCAAAGTAATGCGCAATCTGATCGGGGCGGAACTACTGAGGATCAAACATCAAATGAGCTCAGACAGAGAACCTCGGAGAAAGTCGACAGACTCTCATTGGCAAAAGGGGTGGATATGCCGATGGAAAACGTCGCACGATGTCGGAGTAGTCAAATGGAGAAAGAACTATCGAAACCAATGCGTATCGTTCCTGTCAAATGATCGCCTACTTTCAATCCCCGTTATCTGAAAAATGTAGGTCATGTAAGGAGGCACAAGGTTAGCAACCAGATGGCGCTCGAGCTGCCAAAGGCTAGCGCCCTTTGAGGGGACATCAAATTCGTTGAATGAAGGAGTGGTGGAAGAGCCCGGCCGAAGCATGGGTTTACTCTTCTCAGCTTCAAGTTAACAAACATCGAATAGTGAGATCAAGCAGCATTGTGAAAGCGAAACATTCTAATTCCAGGGGAGTAGAGAGGTCGAATGGGCTGTTTGGCAAGGGACATTCAGCGCTAAAAGTCAAGGACCTGTTGACGGGGGCGTAAATTGTGCGAAGGATCTGATTCCTAATTCGACAAGTCTTTTTGAATCCGGATAGCCTGAGAGAAAACCTTCGAGATAACGACCCGGAAGCTATGTAAAGACCGGAGCTTTTTTTAACCTTCTTTTTTGAGAAATGAGGATAAATGCTGTCAGATGTCACCATTTCACCTGCAGCTGATATACAGCAGAAAGGGGAGCGTGAAGATCCATCGTGCAACATAGTCTTTGATGTTCCTAGATGATTTAAATCATGGAATCAATAACGCATGTGGTAAAAGCTTTGTGGATTTAAGAGGGAACCCCAGGAGAACGACGAAGATAAGAAAAGTTGAAAACTAGAATTACACACGTGATGGGAAAAGCAACAATCGGATCCTCAAATACTTCTGACGTCTTACAATTGAAAAGCTTAAACTGCAGGTCGTTTGACGATGGTAAATAATATTTCGCCTTACGTTTGTTGTTTCTCACTAATATATGTATACTTAGGCCTCCCTCCATTTCTGCTCAGAATGTAATAACCTACTCTACCCGAAAGCTGACCAACAACGACGAATCATGGTCTACGCCTGCCGCATGTGTCAATACGATGAGATTGGGGACAATAAATGTGTCTATAGGAATGACCTTCTGACTGTTACAAAGTACATATCTCTTTAAAACGTTCAATGTACCGTTGGCTTATCGTTGTCGAAGGGAACAAGTTGGGGTGACTACGGATTTGGGTTCCGACCCTACACTTGTGCGTAACTGCCCGTTTTCGTCACTGCTGATATTGAAGAGGTGCCACAGGCCCACTCAAACATTACCTGCCCACGCTGTGGAAATGAAGAGTGAGCCTTGTCCTCCGTCCGTTCGTGTCAGTCGAAGTGATTCGTGAAATTTTGTTGTGAAAGTTCTGTTTTCTATCAAGACCAGTCGAAACGAAAAGAGACACGCATGGTCCTTTTTTTCGTCTGCACGAAGTGTAATCACAGCTTTTCCGATCCTACATTACCGACAGACAGCCGACCGGATGTCGATGGATAGAGCAATCGATTTCTTGTGTGTGCACTATAATCTTAGCGTATCGTTTAACTAATACTATCGACCCATGACACAGGTTCGCAATTTACGTGGCATACATTTACGCGGCGCTTTAGGTCTCAGGTTACAGTTGTTCACCTGGCTGGCGTCTAGCATCGCTTGTGCATGAATCCTCATGCCACAATGCCTTTGATTTCGACAAAAGCTCTTACACATCGACAAAGATCAATACTTAGCAAATGTCAAACAGGCACCGACATAGTATGATTTTTTACTCGTCTTACTTATGGCGCCTACCACCTCTATATCGCTGTGTATACTAGACCTTTTGGACGACATTGGTATATATGTCTGAGCACGAGGCATAAGGACGTTGACAACCCCATCTTATTAGGAGCGTACACCGCGAAGCTCCGTCCAGATGGTCCTTCCAAAGCTCCTTGGCTTCAAACTACCCATTCCCTCTGTTTCACGACTCCGTCAGAGCGTCAGTTCCACTGAGAGTGGACAACAGCTTAAACGGGCGTTCTACTACATAGTTCCTGAGTCAAGGACAAAATGACGATTAGCCTCGTGAGACCGGGGACCGAGCCAAGTTGAACATGTCCACAAGAAGTCTGACGTAAAATAATTGATTTTTGATAAGTCCTCCCTCCCCCGCCGATGATAAAGCTACTGTGACTGCATGGTTTGAGCCCAAATAGTCTGTATGATAAACCTTTACCTTGTGAGATAAGGTCGAACTAGGCCAATAAATCTGGACCGGGAAAACCTGAGTCTCGATGACACCACCGTGACATATCATGAGCTTCTGTTGACCATTACGCGACAAAGGTAGAAGTATCGAAAGAAGAACGATAAGCTTCGACGATTCTCTGATAAGGGATGTCATTGGCCTTTCCTTTCTCCCCAGGTCTGACATCAGAAAAATTCATGTTTGTTTTCGCACTAAGTTTGAGGAATAGTCAGTGCGTTGCTACACACAGCCATTTGGCTAGATTTCCAGCTGCGGCGGTTGCGAGTAAAATGAAAGGGGCAGGGTGAAGTCATATTCCAGATTTGGCCGGATCACCATTATCGGCCACGTGAGATAGTCGCATGACCCGGCATGATGCAGCTACCCCGCATTCGTGCGGGGAAACCGCTCCATGAACCGTGGCACCCGTGCTAATGTTCCTGGTACTTTCATATGAGTATAAGAGCATCGACATGGAGGGAAATGAGTACGACAAAAAAAGAGATAAAAGGTGTGCATGAGAAGAGAAGGCTTGAACGAATGAACTGCGGTAGAAAGGTCTGGAACGATTGACCAAAGATTGACGATTGTGATCCTGTGTTGACACTATTCCAAGACAGGGGTGGAGACCGACCTATATAAGCCCCAATCCTTCTTCTGACCGCCCATCATCTTGCTCTCCACTAAGTAGTCCACATATCATGACTCGTACCGCTCGCGCTGCATTTCCTCGCGCTATTAACAGAGACCGTTCTGAATCCAAGTCTGGACTAGACAAGTCTATTCCCAAGCGTGGCGCTGGTCCTCATAGTTGGGGAAGTCTTGCTGATGAACGAGAACACGAGTTTGCTGCGATGAATGACGAAGAGTTAGAGGTTGATTTAGAAGAGTCCTCTTCGGATAACGCTAGCTCTCAATCTGAACGTATGTCTCATTTATCCTCGACTGTCTCTTGAAATGACGGTGTAACCCTTTATTAGCTGTTGATCAGATGAAGCCCGATCTCCCGAGGAAAAACAGTGCTTTGACCAACGAGGAGCTTGAGAATGCTAAAAAGTTCCGGAAGAACGCGTTAAAGACAGCTGGTACCGATTTTCCAGCTCTGGCAGCGGCATATTCAATCGCTGAACTCCATGATTAGATATCGACCTTTCTGCTATCGCTCGGACATCTTCTGCACTTTCCACTTCTCCCACAGACCGTAAAGGCTCTCTTAATATTAATGGCGCCGAGGTACAGTTTCGCCGTTTTAAATGGTGATATAATCTGATCTTATCTTGTCATTCTTCAGACTCGGCTCGCAGTTTAAACTACCTGTATCAGGCTTTAATACCTACTATTCAATCGACTCTATGTCTGCAATATCGTCAACTCAGTAACTTGTATTTGTATCAGAATACCACGCAGTGAAATGTAATTCCCATCACAAAGATACTTCCGCCGCTTCGGGTCATTAAGGTGATCTTTTTGAACTCAATAAGGGAAATCTGATGGATCCCGCAATATCAATGGAAAGCCTTGTTCGAAACTCTGATGCCGAATCAACTGACATATGTGATAGACAGAGAAGCGCATGCACGCGTGACTGCTGCACTCGCCGCTCTTAACGCAGCCCAGTTGTTCAATACAGCGGAATTCTACAGAGGATTACACTGTAGATTGCCGCTTTAAGATGAGTTGAGGACCAAGGTAATGCAACTAGGGCGGGGGGGCGGCCGTTGGTATCGTACAGCGGCAACGCTAGGTAAGTGGCGACCGGTCACCGGTGCGCGAGTCTTCCCTGTAGGGATCACCAGACAGAGAACCAGGGAGGTAAGCCCACGTGAGGGCCCCGTTCTTCGTTTCTTTTCTTGGTGACTGAGTCGAGACAGTCTCGAGACACTATTTAATGACAAGTCGCTTATAAGACTCTGCTGGATTTCACCGGACCAACGGTCCTGGCCTGAACTTGTTTAAAAGGGACCCTAAGTAATCCCGCATTCATTCAGGTGCTGCAGTGCCGCCGGAGATTCGGCATCATTTTGACTTGATTCTTTTAGGGTAACACCTGCTAATCTTTCGTTCCCAGGCCTGTTTTTATGACGAGAAGCCGACAAAAGCGAGGAGTATACCCTACATAAACCGTCACCAGCTGTCAAATGTCGATTCCTGCGAAAATTTGCCCACAAATCCTGCCTTCGCGGCCTACGACCCTGGTGTGACTATATCTAAGAACGGTTGCCACCCTTTGAACGACAGTCTTTTGTACTCCCAAGTTCCCTTGCAAGCGAAAGGCACTCCAAGCGGCTACATAATGTTAGCCATAGCAGTAATGACGTCAACGACAACGTCCTTGGAGGATGGCCCAGTGTCCAATCCAAGGTCTGGAGAAGAGGATCTCTCCAAATCAGAGGCTCAGGAGGACTCCGAGGTATCGTTTCCCGAGGGTGGATTCCAAGCATGGAGGACAATACTTGGAGCGTACGTTGATCATCTTACTCTGAAATGTATCACCCTCTTATTTCTCTGAACCACAAGTTGGCTGGCACAGTATGCTGGGTTCGGGTGAGATCTTACTCATTTTTCGTCGTGCAACTAACATCAACTCAACTGGTCAAGGTACACCAATGCCTTTGGCGTCTATCAAGGGTGCGTTCAAGTGATACTCGCATAAAACCTCACTTTTGACGGCTTCTAGTACTAGCCACAACATCCGTTTAGAACTAGTTACTCACCCGCATGTGCGCAGATTTATATGTGAGGGAGTATTTACACAACTATTCTCCCGGTACCATTGGGTTTGTCAATGTTCACGTCCATCAAATTGGATCGACTGCTCAAACAATGCATACAGCTGGATTGGAGGGGTGCAAATATGTCTCATACTGACTTCCGGAATCGTGACGGGACGGCTCTTCGATCGCGGGTATTTGTAAGTGGGGCAAAATCCTCTTTTTCCACCGCGGCTTGAGTTTTGATTCCTTCTAGCCGCTATCTGGTCATGTCCGGTTCACTTTTGCATTCCTTTTCGTGTATGTCCCCGACTAAGGAGCCCTTGCCACCAACACCAACTAAACCAAAAATTTGCTCAGTTTTCATGCTCTCGTTGTCACATCAAAACAAGTACTATCAGGTGAGTTTTTCTGCGGCTCGGCATCCTCCGCGTATTTTAAGCGGGTGAAAGGTGTTTCTTAGCCAGGGTCTCGGTGGGGGTATATCAGTCGGCTTGATGTATATCCCAAGTTCGGATCCTCCCTCACAACTCATACGCTAGCATGCAACTCACAAAAAACAGCTTTAGCCGTTATTTCTCATTATTTCAAGCACCAACGTCCTCTCGCCACTGGAATTGTGACCTCTGGAACAGCACTGGGTACATTTTCTAGGCGTATCAGACGCTAAATTTCTGACCTTAGACGCACATTTCAGGTGCCGTTCTCCATCCCATTATGCTAAACCACTTTTTTGAAAGCTCCCTTGGCTTTCACAATGGTGTCAGAGTCGCTACAGCGATCAATTCTGTCATTCTACTAGCCGCCAACCTTCTGATGAGAACACGGCTACCCCCGACGGCAAAGGAGACGACAATACCAATTGCGGGTTTTTTCCGAGAGCTCCCCTATGTGTTTGTGGTTATAGGGTAATACTTTTTTTCACTCGTTGCCCGTTGTTAAACACGATTTTGACCCTTGCAGTGGTATGTTAATCATCACTGGGTTTTCCTTCCCTGTGTTTTTCTTGCAACTGTACGGTAACCTCCACGGCTTGGATAGAAAATTCTCCATCTACCTTGTAGGTTTTCTCAAGCGGGTCAGAATGTGTTTCTGACACAACTTACCCTGGTACCTAGCTGTCTATCCTGAATGCTTGTTCCGTTGTTGGTCGAATTCTCCCGTCGTCCCTCGCGCCAAGGCTCGGTGTCATTAATTTGGTCATTTTCTTTACATTTTCGATGGCTGTGCTCGAATACTGTCTGCTTTTGATGAAAGATGTTGGTGGTTTCGTCGCATTTGCAGTTGTCTATGGGTTCTTTTCTGGTGCGAGTATAGCACTAACACCAGCCATGCTCGGTGGGTGCCGAAGCCCCGCTGTTCTTGTATGTCTGATCAACATTCATTCTTTGATTGCAGCGTCACTAGCTAAAGATGTCGATGAAATTGGAGCGCGCATAGGTGTATCTTTTGCCCTTTCTGGTGCGTAGTACGAATTCCCTCAAAATCAGTTTCATTCAGGCTCAGTGTTCCAGGCATCGTCGGTCTGTTTGGTAAGCAATCTCTCAACTCGTGTTTAGTACCAAAGAACCCATCACGAACACCAGCGAACACCATTGTCGGCGCGCTGCTGACTGGCCATTTCCACTGGATGTAAGGTTCCTTCCATTTTCCCCTGTCTCCTCTTATAACATCCTTCGTTAGGCGCCCTATCGTCTTTGCGGGAGTAAGTTCCATTCTGTCATTTCAAATTTTAGTGATTGATCTTCTAACAAATCTAGACGACGGTGACATTGGGTGGGCTATCCTATGTTGTGGCTAGATTTCTTCTGGTACGAACGAAAAAGACTCAAGCAGTCTAGAAGTTCGGCGCCTTGATGAAGCTTTTTATTGGCCCTTTATTATACACGCTGCTAATTTAGAAGTATTGAATCTAAACAGTTGCATTGCCTATATTGTAGCGTTGTTGTTAGAATATTTGAGTTACTCTTGCCAAAAATGGCAGGCGTGGGTTGTCTTGTTTGGCATGACATGGCCGCCCTGATGCTTGACAATGACGTTGGAGACTTGGGCTTACCTTGACCGAATGCAGCGACTGCTCGTTTAAACAAACTTGGTTATGGCTGAAATTGCAATTCGCACTCTGCTCCGCCCTTCAGAGCACCTAAAAGCTGTTCTAGCCACCGTGATCGATATCCCCCCCAGCAATGACCAGTGGTCAAACAGTGATGACGCGCAAGAGGAAGACGAAAATGTGAGGATTTTGGCTCTAGTGTTGCACGAAGACGAAGATCGCGTCTTTGAAGAAGGAAGGTATGCTTTTGATCTCCGTTTAAGAACACAAGTGTGGTCCTGCTCTCACTGTCCCGTCGCTACTGTTACCAACAAGCACTGATACTTGTTGCAATAGCCTATTTATATGCAAGCTTAGGCTCAGAAGAGACGGTTCATCACTGGAGCCCGAAATTCTACATGCTTTTCCCATAACGAAAGATTTTATGATTAGTGCGGCACAAACGAAGCGAAAAACAATCGACCTTGATGCCCAGCCCAGTTCAGGTCATCAGCATAGTGGGTATGCAGCTGCGACGAAAAGCGTTACTAACATCACCCTTGGAAGGACTCAGGCTTACAATCAACCCTGGGCAGAGCCCGGACTACGACACGGGGCACGAACCAATTGTACTCTTGACGAACATCAATCAGGAATTGCGCACCTTTTTAGCAGAGTGCAAAAAGTTGATCACAAATGATGGTGAGGCTACTGTCCACTTAAACTCGTCCAGGAATCCTCTCATTATCTGTAGATGGAGACCCAGACATCTCAAAGAATGAGAATCGCTTTCAATGGCTCGACCCGTATGCACAGAAATTTGGGTTTCTCAAAGCAAGTGCGTGGTATGACATTGCCCCAAGGCCGGTGGCTTACTCTCTATCAGTCGGATTAGTTCCGCAAGATTTACGGCTAGTCAATCAGCCCATTCACACTCGTCTCTCACCAGCTGCTGCCGGGTCACCTGGTGACGATGTGGCAGACATACAAGTTATAAGGGATCATTTTATACGTGATAGAGCCCGAAACTCCGCTCTTGTGGGTCGGCGTAGGCTAAAAATACGTCTGGGAACGTTCAACGTGAATGGGGAGCTACCTTCACAAGATCTCTCGGATTGGGTTCGCAAAAAAGTTTCCGTTTCCGAGATGATTCCACCCATAGAAGGCATATCCCCGTTGTCGTTAGGAGAAGTCGCTCAAGACCCTTTTCAGGCTACTGATCTGGCGTCACAGTCTAACATCAGTCCAATTTTGTCCACTTCTGCTGTGAAAGACCTACCCAGTGAAACCGTCTCCGCTTTTAAACCTGCTACTAAAGAAACAATTCAAGACGATGTCCAATCAGACCCCGATATCCTCGTCTTAGCGTTTCAAGAGCTGGATCTCTCTACAGAGGCTCTGATCTATTCTTTAGGGCCCGCAAGGGAAGATGCATGGCTCTTAGCCATCTTTGCTGCTTTAGGAGAAAAGAGTGCTCAATATGAAAAGGTTCAAAAACCCTAACTTACAAACAGCGTAGCATTTCTGATTTCGTTGTCGTCTATCAGCTCGCATCAAAGCAGCTTGTTGGTATGCTTATCATTATCCTAGTAAAGAAGACACTGGCTTCATGCTTCACCGACGTCCGCACGTCTGCCGCTGGTGCGGGTATAATGGGATTGATGGTGACCCCTTTTTTACAGTATGCTTTTGTCTTGCCTTGAACTTCGTTCTAGGGCAACAAGGGAGGCACAGCTATTCGTGTCGCTTTTACCCCTCCAACTTCTGACTCAGCTGATGTGACTTCTCCTGAACCAACCATATTAACCTTTGTTAACTCTCACCTTGCGGCCTTTGACGAAATGTTTGAAAGGCGCAATTCTGATTTTCACGACCTTTCAAAACGCCTTAACTTCAACGCTGAAGTGACAAGTCCAAGTCCAACCGTAGCAGTTCCCCCTCCTCTCACTGCTTACGAGAGCGATGTTTTATTCTGGATGGTGAGCTGCATCGCAGGTTATTTGTGCTTTGTTCAATCTCAGTTTGACCCTTCCAGGGTGGTAAGAAACTAATAGTTCGTATAGTTTTTGAACTCAAATACCTTTAGATCTAAACTACCGCATTGACCTACCTGATGGCGATATACGTAGCATTCTGAGCTCTGAAAACTGGAAGGGACGGTTCGACGCTTTATCTAAATATGATCAGGTGGGTCAAGTTTGAAAAGTTGCTTCACTCTCCTGATCATTTTCAAGCTCAACAAGGCTATTCTGGACGGTAAAGCCTTTGTGAACTTCAGCGAACACCCAATTACCCACTTCCCGTCTGTTGCAACCAACTACCACTGCTATAACGACTTATAATATGTCTCAGCACGTACCGCTTCAGTCATGGCATTGCAACCGACGGGCTGGGATACGATGTGAAGTGCGTTTTTACTTGCGGGTCCCACTTCTTGGTATCACGGCGAACCCTGATGCTAACACTCGAATAGACGGAAGCCAGCATGGACTGATCGCATCCTCTACATGAAAGCTCACACCATTAATGTGCAGCAGCGTTCATACACTTCCCACCCAGTCATCACAATGAGCGATCATCGACCTGTGTCGGCGGATTTCATTGTTGACGTAAGTATCAAGCGGATGATCAATAGCTGACGACTCTACATATGCTCTAGAATACTGATACCTTCCTCACAGGTAGACGTTTATGACCGAGGACGGCGCGATGCCATTGCGCGCAAGATTTATAGATCTATGAACGACATCGAGACAACATTCAACCGAGGCGCCATCAAACTCGATAATGTAATTGTGGACATGGGCAAAATATCGTAAGTAATAGTCATATACCAGTAGCACCTCTTGCAGCTTTTAACCAGCGCGATTGCTCAGGTACCGTCCCACTTCTCGAACGATTGGTTTGCGTAACACTGGCACGGTAGGCTTAAGAAATGCTTTCAGTCCCTGAATATTACATATTATCGCAGGGCCCGTGTGCCTATCGGTTCGTTCCCGTGAACCTGGCCTCCGATACCTGTCGGTCGTAGCCGATCTGTTTTAGTCTCGATACTGAAACGTTTCATTTATCCAGGTCCAGATTGGTTAATTATCGAACCATTGCAAGTATGTTTAATTTTGCCATCGATGCCTTCATGGGATGAGTAATCATGTTAGGCGATTTTACTACCTGGCGAACTCGGTCATATAACTTTCAAAGCTTCCGTCAGCAACAGATCCGCTGCGAGGCTCAATTTAGCTGCCAAGAATTTGAATGTGACCTTAATTTTGCACACCATGTTGGGAAAAGACCATTTCATTATTATTTCCGGGGAATATCGTGCGTCCTAAATAAAGAAGTCAAGCGTAGCCGACGAGCTTACCCTATACGCCATAGAATATACATGCTTCGCGAATAAGCTCTCGAGATTGCTATTACTCCCGGGCCCGGTTCGTTCGCTAGCATCGCCTGACGACCTTCGGGCCGAAGATCGTCCAATCAATGCACCAAGAGAAATTATGCGCTTGGTCAATTGGATGATGTCAGAACAAGGCAATGTTGTACGTGCTGATCAGCATACACTCGCTTGTTGGCCACTATTGATGAACCATAGGAAGGACTGTTTCTTTCCCCCGCAGATGAGAGTATCATAGACGTTATACGGGAGGTATGTCATCTTTGACTCGTAGTGCCGTTGGTGCCAACTACTTTGCAAGTGCTTAGACACCGGGGAAGATTTTCCGTTTTCCTCGAGTGACGTTAATACGGAAATTGCTTTAGCTTTTGCTGCGACCCTTCTCCGTTTACTTGAGTCATTGGTCGATTCTGTCGTCCCAACAGCTCTACAAGCAAAATGTACTGGAGTGACAAACCGGGACGAAGCTTTTGAGGTCGGTCCATCTACCTTCCCGGTCCTGTTTCCGACCTCACTATCGAGGAGTAGATCCTTGACGCATTTCCGCCGGCTTCCATCAATGTAAGCGCGTGCCTTTCTTTTTTTTTGTCAGTTGATCCATTTAGTTAGGTATGGGTCTCAATCACCGCCTTCCTACACTTCATCTGTCAAGCACAAAGTACGAACTCATCATCGGAAAAAGCACTGCAAATAGGTGCGTATCTAACGCTCTTGATTTTCAGACTTCAGGCATGTGTCCAACTGAACTTCTCCGTTTCTAAGCAACCGTGTTCGCCCCAATACTGCTTCGTGATGAAATCGATTCCTCTCTCCCGCCCATCTCCCCGCTCCGAAAACGAGACTTTTTGCTGTTTTTTATCAGTTGAAACCTTATGTGGCTCCAGACACTAAGCTGAGCAGCGAAAATATACAAATAGATTGAAAGGTTCACATTTGAGCGCGATTTATGTACATCACCACTTACATCTATTTCGCATGTCATGCAGAAACCTGAAAATGACTTAGATCCCACACAATGGTATGCTGTTGCACGGTATGTCAAATTTCGCTCTTCTTGCACAAAATCTGATAGACATATTGCCATAAGCTGAGACAAAAATAATCGTGCGCGTTGCCCTCCCTTTGTCATGCATGGGAATCGGATGGTTTACTAGACAGTTCGACACAAATCTCCACTATTGTCACGCCACTTCAAATACGATCTAGATCGGCCTACTTGAGAGTACCGGGCAGTCCTCAGTCATACTTAAAATGATTTGTACCCTCCGCTTTCTCAGTTGATCGTCGAGCTGGTTGAAAGCTTCCATTTTGAAATAACCCCATATGCCCGATGTTACAATTATAGCTAATCAATACATGGTGGAGTCCAGACAGCTTGACTATCGGAATCCATATCCTCGCATCAAAACAATTTGGTCGGTCCGAAATGTGCTGATGGGGCGGATGCTTCCAACTTGCAACACGTTACACTCCATTTGCAACAATGTCGCCTCCTCAAAATGTGTAACAATCTCGAGCAATAGCTTGACTACGCGTGTGGACTATTATCAGACATTTTGGCTACTCAAGCGAGTGGAATAGTCGTGTGAATCGACCTTGAATATTGAATCGCCATGTTTGACCTTAAACCTTCGCTCGATAATGCTACAGTACCCGCTGCGTCGCGAGCTCGTCACCAAGTTGGGTGGCGCTGATCAATCCTTTAAACGTGCCAGACTTACAAAATATCTTCAAGATACGACTGCATTTTCTAATTGACTGTAGCATCATTGAGGAGCTAGTATCTCGCAGTCCTCAGTCATCTTCAAAATGATTTGTACCCTCCACTTGCACATTGATCTCAGTTGATCGTCGAGCTAATGGAAAGCTTCCATTTGAAATAACTTCATATGTCCGAATCAGTACATGGTGGAGCGCAGACAACTTGACTATTGAAACCCATATCTTCGCATCAAAACAACTGGTTGGTCCAAAATGTTGCTGGTGGGGCGGATGCTTCCAACTAGCAACACATTTGCAACAATGTTACCTTCCTAAAATTTGATTGATTTGATTACTTGTCAATGATGTACGAAACCGTTCTTGCTGATAAAACTACACCTCTTATTACGGACACATTGCTAACTTGCGCTTACACCTCTCGACCCCTCATTGCTGTTCGACGGACCTCCAAGTTAGGCAGATTAATGTGAAGTCAGTAGGGATCGAAAATAACATCTGAAGCCGATTCACATCGGTGACCGAGCCAAAACATCACCTTTCAAAGAGTCAAATGAAGTGCGAGTTGTGACCTGAATCATCACCACATCACCGTGGTCAGACTTTTTGGCTATTCAAGCGACAATTTGGGGAATGGAATCATCGTGTGAATTGACCTCGAATCGCTATGTTTGACGGCCACTGTTAAACAACGACGATTGGATTTCGTTATTGAGCAGCCTCACTTCGCTCAGCAGCCTCGTCTAACTTGAATTATCTTCATCTTCCTTTTTTACGGACAATGAAAACATCTACTTATCGATCAAAGGAGAGATAGAAAAGCTACGCCGGGAAATTCGAGCTTCGCGAATTTTGAGCCTGCGAAACAAGCGGCCTCCTTGAAAGGCCTCCCGAATTCGGGAATCGATCAGAAATAAATGCAAAAAAAAAAAAGACAACGAATGGACAACAGAGTTAGAAAGGAGCAAGTGTCAAGAAGGTTTTGATGGTTGGTGAACCTGAGTCAATTATAGTCTAGCTTAGGGAGCTCTAACAACTTTCTGGAAGCAGTCACCGCCCTCACAACCTTTTGGTATGGCTCATGACCAACCATTCCACAAGTTGCATATTTGCGTGCCAATAAATTATCATTATAGGACATCTAGAGAAATTATACGACAGTGTGTACCAGTCCTCTACCGAATCGTAAACAGCTACAGCAATTATAAGCTGTATTCCCTGGTCTTTTTCCGTAGTTTTCCAAACACTGGCACAATATGTGTGCGTACATACTCTTCTAGCGTTCCGTATTTGACACCTAGATCGGTGAAATTTTTGTTTGGGAATTCCTCATCTGGGTACAGCCCATGATGTTGTTGATATATCAAAGCACAGGTGACTGAAGTGACATTAGTACGCGTGGTAAAGAGTAATAATAACATTGACTCACGATCACGATGCCAGCGTTCATCTGCGTCAGGTCTGCGCCACATATAAAGCTTCAGCGTTGATATTGGAAACAACGTTTGAAATTAAAACGTACGCTATTTTGTGGGTAACCGGGATCCCTGTTTGTTTTTGAATTTCACGCGATATGTCACCCCAAGTGCCTCGCCATGATGCTACAGCTTGGATTGTATGGTTCAACGGATGCTCAGATGGAGGTCGGTCAGATTTGCGGAACGATTCCGTCAAAGCAAAGACCGTAGGACCGAGATCGCGTTCGATCCACTATCCGAAAGGGGTAAACAAAGGTATATTCAATGGAGGTATGGGGTATAGTCACGAACCACGAATGGTACTGGCTTGTTTTTGCTCACTAAATGATTCCAGACTTAGGCAAAATGAGCATCATTCTCGGGTATTCAATGGCGAAAATATTTACATTCAAGCCGTTGGCCCCCGTCGACTGCTTGAATTAGTGGCCAGCTAAGCACATTATCGGTAAAGATTGCCGTGCTGAGGTAGACTGATGGCAATCCAATGGATGTGATGTAGTCGTTTGTGCGTGCCTTTGCTATAGGGCGACATTCATGAGATATAAGCTCGGTACTTTAAAAAGCTCGTACTGACCATCGTAGAGCTCGACACCTCCCAGACCCATGAAATCAGGACCCACGTAAGGCAGTGTTGAGAACAGGAAAAGTTGCACCCCGGCCTCTTTTGAACAATCTGCTTGTAGAACACCTTGCGCATATTCTCCGAGAGAGTTTGCATATGTCTGATGCCATGTTGGAATAGTAACGCTAAACACCTGTAATTTGATGTCAGCATGAGTGGCGTAAACAAGTAGCCAACTGATTCGACATACTGCATAAGCTCCTTGGAACGCCTTTAGAAGAGAATCGCGATCTTCAAAGTCGCATTTAACAATTTCCATGCCTTCGCTCTTGAAGAGCTTGGCGACCGCGCCGTTGGGGTCACGAGTGAGAACACGAACGTGCCATTCGCCCGAGTCGTGGAAGGTACGACAGACGGCGCGACCTTGGGCACCAGTACCAGTGACGACAGACTATATATGCCATGTGTCAGGAAAAATTAACCTAAAGTAGAGATAGACGTACGATAATAGGCTTTTGTGTGGGAGACATGATTTCTGAAGTCTAATTTCAAAATCTGGAGAGCTATTTAAACCAATGGCAAGAAGATATCTCCATCTGCAGTTGTTTGAACAAAGATGAAGCGATAAGCGGTCGCGACATTGAAAGCTCCGTTGCACTGCATTTGCGCCGTACGCGTAGGATCAGAGATTGTTGGAAGCTGTCAGAGTAAACACGACCTGGACGGAAAGTGACCTATAAATAGCCCCTGATGGAGTGATCATCACGGGAGTCGTGGTTACGTAAGTGAAAATCATCATTGTCGCCACCCCAAACAAACTTGACTCCTCGAAGCACCAAGTCTCGGGAAGCGACAACACCCGGAAAGCCGAACTCAAATGTAACAGAATGCGTTTCGATTGCACATGGTCATCCGTTCCTCTAGTGACGGTTGCCCGAAAAAAAGGGAGATCAAAAGATAATTTTACAAAGAAAACTTTCACCGACCCGGAGCAAGGTGGATTCTACCCCTTACAATGAGGTGGGCCCCGATCATTTCTACTGTAATCGACGGAATAATGCCGCACACGAAATACTCAATCAACGCTCAAACACCAGATATCGACATGGTACGATCACTGCGCCTTTGAGACATCTGACTAGGTGAATGCAGTACCGGCCCGCCGAAGTTGTTGAGCAACTTGATTTCATACGACCATGAACTCCAGTTACTTCCCTTTATCGAGCTTTATCGCCTGTGCCAAAATTCTGTCTGGTTTGCAAACCTCGGCCAATGATTCTAGAGGATACAGCAACCATTAGGCAAAAAATGACTTAAGCCTTCGCTCCTTGCCTCCAGATCTTGGCGGCAGCTTTTTGACATGCTATCGCTCTATCGCCTCTTGTTCCTACCAATTCAAGTCTAGGGTTCCAATGAACAAAGGAAGGGATAACGACATGTGGCGTGTGCTTCTTAGATGAGAAGCTGATACTATATTCGCTTGCGGCACTTTAGCACCCTGAACTATCTCCATATTCACCCGATTCTACTTTGTGCTAGCTCGTTCCTTATCTTTTCTGTCAGCACTACCTCATTGCCCTTCAGCACGTCCTGTCTCCCCCTTCTTTGAGTGGAATCACAAGAAAGGAAGTCGACATTGGCGTCGGCTTTAGGCTCCGATTGTTGGCTCATATTTCAAATCAAATTCGTGGTTAACCGTCAACTCCGTACATAGTGAGACTTAGGCCGGCCCGTGACAGACTCACATGTTCTAGTACTACTACTACAGTCAGCAGTGGCTTGGCATATATTCCCTGTCTCACACCTGACCCACGTGCCAGATCCCCTAGGCTTCGGCACCAACTAAGTCTACGAGTAGAGGAGTTTATTCTATTCTTCACGCCCATTCGTCCGTATGGGATACAATATCTTTCCATCTGTTCATGTTTCAGACGTCTGATCATGAGCATATTTTTGGAAGGCGGCTGACGCTGTCAAGTGAATAACACCAGAACCAGGTCATATTCATGCATAGAGATCACGGGCACTGTGGAGCCTCAAGAGGGGTTTAACTTGGCTATGATTGTTCAAGATATTCTGAGTCGCATATATATGTACTCTCTAGCTCTCCCAGGAGAGGCAATGTTGTTCTCCAGCGCTACATAGCTCGAGATGTCGCCCCCCACCATCGTGATCAATTCGGTCTCCGTGATGTGTGAGTCTTTTCTCATAGGTACGCTTTCTCATACCTGTCTCTTTTTTGATGTAGTGTTCGAATACGAAATTTGAAGGAGCATACGCTGTTTTGGTCGGCTTTATAATCTACATCATCAAGTCAGCGAAGGGTAGAAGTCACCAACTATGCTGATATACTCATGTACGACTACAGGAGGGAGCATCAATCCATGCCCAAAGTGCATAAAATCCTCTTTTCGGCATCAATCTTCATGTTCGTCATCTCAGTCGTTCACCTCGGCTTGGTGATGGAACAAGTCACGAAGCCTGTAATCCCCAAAGTCAATTTTCAAGTGCAGGTGGTTTTGTCGGTAGTTCAAGTGCGTTCTCATTTTCAATCAGGGCTTGGCGAGCTAAGATGTGTGGTGTCAGTACATAACAGGGGATCTCATCCTCATTTGGAGGTTAGCCAAGTATCTGGGTACCCCTACTCCTAGTAGAGTTCTGACCCATGATCTCGCTTCAGGGTTTGGGTCATCTGGGGGCGAAAGCATTGGATAGTCATAGCGCCACTTGCGACTTTGCTTGTTTCTGCAGGTGCCCAAAACAGTGCACTTCTCGTAAAGTGTCTTTCTGAGGAATGTTATACTTCAGGATTCACTTTGAATCTAGCTAGGTATACGGAAGAGCGTGACTTTTTTACCGTGGCGCCGGTGGCAATGATTGTTGCCAACACTTTGTTCTGCACGTTGCTTATTGCTGGTAGAATATGGTAATACACAATGTCATTTGCCATTACAAGGCTGATATGTAATTAGGTACATGGAATATCAGCTGCGGAAGATCAATGTCGTCGCAGCTCGCTCTAGTGGGTACAAGGGAGTGGTGGCGCTAGTTATAGAAACTGGAGCAATTTACGCACTTGCACAAGTGGGTCAAACAATCCGACGTCGCAATCGTATCTCACGCCACATTGGTACATTATTCAGCTTATTCTTGATCGCACTGGGAGTGTTGGTTTATCCGTGATGCTCAATTTGGAGATACCTTTGATCGTGAGCCTCCCCTTTTTCGCGACCGTGAAAGTTGATCTCAATCTCACCCATAGGGGATACTCCCCACTCTCATCATCGTTCTAGTGCATTTCCAGAGGCTTCCTGGTACAGAAGTCGTACACAGCTACGTGAACGGCGGTGAACGGCTTCGGTTACCTCAACCCCCTCGTCCACCTATTCCCATTCATTTTGGTATCAGGTCTATGAGCGATACTGAACATGGGGTTCCGCCACAAGGCAAGATTAATGTATAGTTCACACACGCTATGTCATAAAGCGAGGTTACTAATGGCCAAGCCGACGAGCACACGTGGCCGGCGATGCTGCACGACGGCCAATATGTGGTTAGGTTGGTCAATTTTTCAAAATCGAGTCAATTTAGTGGATTGGATGTCTATAAACTGCCTAAAGTCTAGATTCTACGGTGAGATCATCGATCTTAAGCGAAAAGCTTTTTGTATGCCTTCTTCTCTTTCTCACGCTTTTCCTTTTTGGCTTGTCGAATTTTGGAAAGTTCACCGGCAATAGCCGCATCGTCCGGTACTAGCGCAAGCGCTTCTTGAAGATCTTTTTCGGCCTCATCCTCATTTTGGGTCATCGCTTTAGCAAGAGCTCGACGATAAAGTGCTTTAGCTGGGGGGGGAGTCAAAGTCGGTAAGATTCGAAAGGAAAGTACCAGTATACATACCTTTATCCGATGTGTTCAGCTCTAGTTCCTTCAGTGCTTTTGTCGTATTCTTAATCGCGATATTAGCATTTTCCGAGGAGGTCGGCTGAGATCGAATGGCAGCTAAAGCAGAATTTAGAAGGAGGGGAGCAAGAAGAGCATTGATGGAATCTTTGAGTTCCGGGGGCGAATTCTCAGGTAAAGTGGAGTGGAGGTCAAGATAACGAATTGATTCTGTTCATGTAGGAGGTCAATACAGACGTTTTGTATATCTAGCTTCTTATACTTGCTCTGGTACTTTTGCAAAGCTTGGTCTATTTTGCCTTCCTTGAAGAGTTTGTTCCCGACCTCGCGCACTTGCTTGGCGATGTCTAGAGCAATTTCTGCATTATTTTGTGCGTCCCGATCCTCGTCGTCTGGATAATCTTCAAATGGGTCACCATCGGCTGAGCTTGTCTCGGCCAAGGAGGGGTCGCCTGGGGATAGGACACCACAGTCGGCGATGACAATAGGACTTGTAGGAACATCGCCACTTGCAGTAGGATAATTCTCGATTTGACGCACTACAAGTTCATTATGGAGATGGACATTGCGTGGCAAAGTCATCACGAACCTATTGATTTGCCTTTTATAACCTCCCCGAAAACGACGTGTTTACCATCAAGATGTGGTGTCTGGGCTACAGTTATGAAAAATTGCGATCCGTTCGTGTTAGGACCTGCGTTTGCCTGAATGGTTGAGTACTATACACAGATTGCCCAGTTATGTCATGTAAAAGAACTATACCATCGACAATAGGAAGGGTTTGCTATGTTTGACGGGAAACGCCTCATCTTCAAACTTCTCGCCATAGATTGACTCGCCCCCAGTGCCTACAGTAGTGGAAATGATCGATCAGCACGCATGGACTTTCCGGAGCTGCGGATAATGGTACCATTCCCAGCTGTAAAATCACCACCTTGGCACATGAACCTGCCAGATTGGCATATGGTCTGTAAGCATTTTTTGTGATCCATAGCCATGTGCTTACCCTTTGATTACGCGATGGAATCCGGAACCCTTGTAGTGTAGTGGCTTTCCCGACGCGCTGACACCTTTTTCGCCCGTGCAAAGTGCACCTGGATCCCACATCGTCAGATAAAGCGTTCCCTATCACTTTTAGAGTTGAGAACTGACGGAAGTTCTCTGCAGTCTTTGGGACAAGATCATTGTATAATGAAAAGGCGATCCTGCCGATTGGTTTATCGCCAACAGTGATGTCGAAAAAGGTGATTGGTCGATCAGCTAGACTCATTGCGCTCTATCGAATAGAAAAGAATCTTGAATAGAGTGTGCCAGGTTGTGGGCAAGTCAGTAAATATGTTTGACATCATGTCTCTGGAAGATGCTGGAATATCTTAGAAACGTGATTGATGCCAAATTCGAAATAGAACCGTCACTAGACCCATCCATCATTACAGTGCATGAACATTACGAAACGTCTATTCTACAGTGCGACTGTCAATATTTCTTGGTCTAATGCAAAAGCGGACGCGATGCACTTGGCAACGCTTGTCGTCGATGGAGATGATGTATTAATATATTGTAGTTTCCTTAGGTCCGATCGATTTTGGTGTGACCAGATTCCGTGGTAAGTACTGGCTTAAAAGTAGGTCTCATTAGAAATGATAGTTTCCCACTAGATGTGGCCCACACGTACTAGCATCCCGGGGCGATCTGCGAGAACCGTTCCTGTTATTAGCGTTTGCACCAATAGTGCACCAATGTGGCAGAGAGAACTGGTCGTTTATTGGTAGTTTGGGCGTGGGGTTTGACGCATCAAAGTGCCCCGGTACTTATTTTGAGGACGGGGCCTCGGGATCGTTGCTTTGGACGTTTCTTCCCGGACTGGCGTCAGCCTTTGCACCTTCCTTTTCCCTTGCTCAAGTCCGTAAAATCCGGTTTTGTGGTCATCATTAGGAAGGCGACTCCACTGTTGCTCCATCTTCTTCGACTGACGCCATATGTGTTGCAAAGCATCGCGAAGCATGGGTATCATATCATGATACGGCATACGATAGAGTTCTAGTGTAGGAAAAAAGATATATGTCCATCCTATTCGCCAGAAGGAGGTCAGCTTTGTTATGGAAACGCAAGAAAGAGGTTATACCAGGTGATACCCACTTATCCGCCATCTCTCGTGCTTCAACATCGTCCATTACGAGTGTTCGTTTCCCGTCCGATTCTATCGTTTGTGCACCGCGTCTGATTATAAGGCTGATCGCAGTTTTGAGTCTAGCCACTATCTTTTTTCGGATGACGCTCTTGTTGCTTGTCCGCTTTTTAGACGTGATACACACAATAGACATGGGGATTCGGTTTTTTTTCTCATTCTTCACCAATGGCAGGAGATTAGCCAATTCTGGTTTTCCATCAGGACCCTCATTTCGCATGTGAGATATCGACTCTTCGAGACGCTCTTTCCACGAGTTTACAGGGAGGCTTTGAGATATCTTCGAAGTATCATCGCGTGGTTCAAGAACCGCAAAAGGGATCGCCCTAACATTCAGAGCATTCTTTTTGAAGTCGGGAAAAATACGTCGTTGGAATGACTTCGTTGCGGGGTGCGTTGGATCCAGAAAGGCTCCATGAGTAGTTGGACTCCCTAGAAATCCAGTAACAGAGCCAGGGGTTTGTCTACGGAACTGGAAAAAAACTTTAAATTGTGCACAGGCGATCTAGTTCAAGTTCAGCCGTACGTACGTTGACAGATTTCCGCCCACGGACTCGACAAAGCCTGCTAAGTTGGGGACACTTGAGCATAGACGTCCTCGCTTATGTAATCGCTTCAACTCCAAATTAACCGCCATCACTGGCAGGCAAGATAAAGGCATTGAATAACTCAAGTTCACTACAGGCGCGACATGGCATGTCTAGGCATTTTAATACTACATCAGACTGAAAACCTGAAGTTATGGACCTCGCACGGTTTAGTGTCGTGGGCAATACTCCAAAATGGTATTGTCAATTGGCGGCAAGGCAAGACCCCTGGCAAAACTGGGTGGCAATATCTGGCGCACCTGGCGAAACTCAAAAGGCGTGAAATATCATTAGATATTGTAGCTACATTGAGTTCATTCCTGGGGAATGTAATAAAAATTCCGGGTCCCAGGCAGTGTTGACCCTGCCGCCTTTCTCTCTCGCAAAATCTAGCTCTTCCTCGATAGTTGTGGGAATCCGCCCCTTCAGTATGCTGTCAATTCGTCAAAGTTACAATACTGGCACCTCAATGACCTCAGGCTCATCTTCCTTATCATTAGTTCCACTATAGTAATGCATCCTTTCAGCATAATTAACTGCTGAGCATCCTTGGGAGCATTGGGTTCACAATGCTCAATTGGGAGAGTTGTTGCTGGACATTACCAGCATTGCACATGCCATTGCTTCCGCTCTCCTGTTTTGGTAAAGTGTTCTGCAAGGAAAATATCTTTGGGCTGTTAGATTATATTGTTTGGCTGTAGGTGATAAGATAATCACAGCCCCATGAGCGCAGGTCGCGGCATATGGTTTTAGGAGCCTGCCCGCGACTCCTTTAGCTATAGTGTTCTGATATATCATTCCTAAATCGGATATCGCCACCCCGTTTTGGCTGCCAAGTTTTGCCATCAACACTACAGTCTGAGCCTCATGTGTTGATGGTCTGTGTGTACAATTTCTTTCCGCTCCGGGTCCGCCACTCGCCATCGCCTGATGGTTTAGCAGCTAGAACTGTTTTCAGAGCTAAGGATAACAAATGAGCACGATACCTATTCTTCACGACTCGATCTGTTATCCCAACTCTACTGAGGGCCTGCACAAGAAACTTGTGTCATTCGATGCCTGATGTAGAGACCTTAAGGGATGGTCAAAAACGAGTTGGTTATACTAGTTTCAAAAACAGATGCTCTGATCCTCCAGGCCGTGCGTGCCCGATCATTAGGTATCCCGTGCAAATTGTGGAATGGATCGGTCGACTATATTACTAGGCCACCAACTACAACGTCGTTCGCTACCTTCCCGCCCAGCAAAAAATGTCAACAACGACAGAAAAGCCTTCTGACGATGAAGGCCCCTCGTCGGCTTTACCCATTCTTGAAAATGAAGAGGAAGGGAAAACTGACTTTCCCGAAGGAGGAATGCAAGCCTGGCTGACTATCCTCGGGGCGTAAGTGCATTTCCAGTATTCCAGAACGCTGATTTTTTTAGCCAAATGCAGGACGTTGGTCCAGTTTGTGACGTTTGGGAAAGTAGTTCAAACCTAGGTGCCATCTAAACTAATATTTTTTTCTAGGTATACCAACTCATTTGGTGTTTACCAAGGGTACGTGTTCCGCTAGGCATTTATCAAATTGATGATTGACCTTCAATTAGTACATGACTAACACAATCGTGAGGATGCTATTGACAGCAAGATAGACTTTTATGTTCGTGAATACCTCCCATCGTACACACCCGCGGACATAGGGTAAAGAGGAATCATGAAATATGCGCTTAATCACTGACATCGGTCTTGCAAGATGGATCATAGGAGTTCAATTATTTCTTGTCTTCTTATTTGGCGTAATCACCGGCCCAGCGTTCGACCGAGGTTATTTGTATGTTATGTGATCTCTGTTCCACGCAAGCCTTGCATGTCTCATCTCGATAAAGTCACCACTTGATGATTGGCGGAGCCATCCTTTTCATTTTCTCATGTGAGTGCCTGCCATCTACCAACTGATCTCAGATTGCCGATTTCTCCAACAGTCTTCATGCTATCGTTGTCACATCAAGATCAATATTATCAAGTATGTCAAAATTTTGCAAAGGAACTGATACCTAACGATCATGCAGGTGTTTCTTAGCCATGGACTTGGAGCAGGCATTGCTACAGGCGCCGTTTACATACCAAGTCATAATTCTGAATGGTTTAGCTCACGGTCAAGTTTTCTAATACCTCCTTATCCACAGGCCTGGCAATCGTCTCTCACTATTTTAAACGCCACAGAACATTAGGTTTGGGAATCGTGGCCTGCGGAACTGCTCTAGGTTCCTTTCGTCCTCCGTCACTAAGCGATCTCACTAATCGACTCTTTACGCAGGGTCTATCGTTCATCCAATCATGCTCAATCAACTCTTTGAGCATCGTATTGGGTTCCACAATGGTGTACGGATTAGCGCTGCTATGAATGGAGTGCTTTTGATCTTCGCCAATCTGATAATGAGGACAAGGCTACCCCCCAAGAAAGGAGGCCCTGCAGTGCCCGTGGCGGCTTTCTTCCGCGAGATGACTTATGTAGCCAGTGTAACAGGGTTTGGGATTACTTTCGCTGTTATCTTTCCGTGCGACTGACAGGTTCCTGTTATACAGAAACAGCATCATTTTTCTTGGGTTGTTTTTCCCACTTTACTACATCCAACTATCTGCTGTGTATCATGGCGTAAATCCCTCCCTTGCATTCTACCTCGTGAGTGGACCGTTAATCAGTGCTTCTTAAGTCTTCATTCCGAGACTGGTGATGGTACAGATAGCAATCTTCAATGGCTCTTCCATCTGCGGCCGTGTGATTCTGTCAGGGCTGGCACAAAAGTATGGTGCTTTTAACCTAGGTGTATTGTCTGGGTGTGTTTCGGGTTGCGTCTATTTCGCCTTTGGTGCCCTGGAGACCACTGCAGGCTACATCGTTTTTTCGATCGTAACGGGCTTCCTTTCAGGCGGATGTACGCTAATTACTCATCTCAAGCCTTGCTTACTGAATGACTTCTGACTTAGTCATTGCTCTGGTACCTTCGATGTTTGGTAAGTCCGTTCATTCTTGAAGTTTGAGTAGTTTTGCTGACACGTTGCTAGCAATGCTTGCAAAAGATACAAATGAACTGGGTGCCCGCATGGGCATCAGTTTTGCAATCTCAGGTAACAGTCACGGAACAGCTTGATATCTCTTGCCAGGCGTTGGTTCTAACATGCTCTTTAATAGCGCCTTTTTCGCTTGTTTGTAAGTCAAGTTAATCTCAAGACTTCGGGCAAGTCAGCTAAACAATATATAGCCATTCCAATTACGGGCGCCCTTCTCACTCCCCATTTCCACTGGTGGTGAGTCTTTGTCAAAGGCACTGTCCTCAGAGACTAACTGATGTCCATTCAAGGCGTCCTGTCGTATTTGCCGGGGTATGTTTCAAATCATGGTTTGTAACCACACATGTTGAACATAGATGGTTCCCAGGTCACTACCTCCGTAGGTTGTGCAGTAAATCTGTATACCCGTTTCGTCCTCGCCAAAGACAGAGGGACACCCTTTGTCTAGCCCAACCCTCGTTTACTACCTTTGGTTTTTAACAATATCTCTATCTTATATAACATTATCTTCCCTATCTTCCTGCAATGCATTATTCATTGTCGGTTCCGCCACACCGGGCCGAAAGATCAAAACATAACTTGGCACTAACTTGGCCTGCTTTCAACTTCGCGACGGTTGTTAAAGCTCTAAGTTAAGCCATGACCTTGCTCTTGCAACGCTCGACGATATTCATAACTATGTTACGAAATCGTGCAGTGCATCGGAGGCGAGCAACTTTCCTTCGGAGATGGTCAACCGTTTCAATCAACGGATCAGCCCTGACGATCGATGCTCTTAACTCCACTTTTCCGTTCGTCTGGCTACGCGACTCGTGTCCATCATGTTCAGACTGTGTCCATTTCACAACATCTCAGAAGCTGCGTAAAACATCTGATATTCAGCTCAACATCACACCCGTCGACGATGGTGGCGTGCGGGTTATCGATGACGGCATCCAGATCAAGTGGAAAGATGGTCACATCTCTTTCTTTTCTGAATCGTTTCTAAGGAGGTACTCGTCTTCCGAGAGTCTGACAGCATTCCATGAAAATATCGGTACAGAAGGATGGGATCGCGCCAGAATCTCCGGTATTCAGGATCTGTTTCTAGCGTACGACTCGCTACGGACGTCGAATGGTCTACTAAAAGCCATCAACCAGATACGTCGGTATGGTCTCCTTTTTGTGACCGCTGTTCCAAACAGTGAGACTTCCGACGATAAATGCGAGCTTTCGAGCCTTGCACAACTCTTCGGAGATATCAGAAAGACTTTCTATGGTCGACTGTGGGACGTCGTGAACGTGCCTAACAGTAAAAACATTGCGTATACCAATCTTGATCTTGGCCTTCACATGGATCTTTTGTAAGTCAGGGTTCCCTTGCTCAAGTCAAACGAACGGTTTTGGTTGACGCAGGTATATTCGCCTAAAATTCAAAAGGTATTTCGAGCATCCGCCAAGATACCAGATCCTTCACTGTTTGCGCAACAAAGTGCGGGGAGGGACGTCCATCTTTGTAGATGCTCTCTACACCGCATCGATTCTTCGCGAAACACACCCAGTCGACTTCGACGTTCTGGCAACAACTCAAGTCGCATTTCATTATATCAACGGTGGACACCATCTATACCACGAGCATCCGACTATTGAGCTTGTTCCACCTCTTGTGTCCGGAGGTGGACGAGACACGGTAATGACGACGACCACAAAAAAGACAAACCGCGCTCATGCTCGCATGTACATCAACTACTCCCCTCCATTTCAAGCCCCTCTCCCGCTTTCTACTCCGCCAGAATTTTACCTTGCACTATCGCGGTTCGCAAGAACGGCGGATAATCCGCTCAACACGTACCTTTGTAC
The DNA here is from genome assembly GCA_018851305.1 of Calocybe cyanea. Lineage (NCBI taxonomy): Eukaryota > Fungi > Basidiomycota > Agaricomycetes > Agaricales > Lyophyllaceae > Calocybe > Calocybe cyanea. The sequence goes on from JABCKL010008440.1 coordinate 30,546, forward strand.
CCTCCAGGAGGGCGATGCAGTTATTTTTGACAACCGGCGTATTTTACATGGGCGTACTGCTTTCAGTGTCGATGACGCAAAATCGAGGAGCGCTCAGGTTGAAGGTGGAGATAGATGGCTTAAGGGATGCTATTTTGAAGCGGACGAACTTATGGATCGCGGGCGGCTACTTAGGTCTAAACTGTAGTTGGAGAGTCTTTGATTGTAGATTATACATGATAGTTAGGGATGTCTGCCTAGCATCCCATCAGAGTACCGGATATACATATAAATGTACGTCATTAACGACCTCGCAGAGGTCTGAAGGCAGGATCGGAAAACGTTGGAGTATGCACTAATTGCCTATAGTTTTGATGAAGGCTTCTTCTTGATATAGGCTATCCCGTTGCCTAGAACAACCTAGAAGGGGGAGTGATTCATAAGGGAAAAAACACCAAATGGGCGATTTACCTTTCCCGTCGTCAAATCGTTCGTCACAAAAGTTACCTCGACCGTTCCATCTGGGCCGGAGCCAACCTCCCAAATTTGTGTCTGGAGAGTGTCTCCGGGTATAACGGGGGATGTAAACCTGACACCCATGAATTTCAGAGCTTTCGGATCATTGTTCGCTACTGCCTTCATAATCGCGCGAGCTGCGAATCCAAATGTCGATAGTCCGTGGAGGATGGCTCCTCCAAATCCACCCCTTTCTCCAATTTTGGGATCTAAACGAATAGAGAGAAGATGCACATTCAAAAAAGTAATGAGAGTAAGTAAAGGCGGGTACGTTAGAAGGCGTTATGTAGCAAAGCGAGAGATCTCGGACTATACCTATATGCAGGGGATTATAATCCCCACTCAACCGATACACAACTGCCTGTTCCGGTGTCGTCTTCTCTTCAACGACCCAGTCCGGTTTTCGATCTTTGGGAATAGGTTTCGCTTGAGGGGGGCCTGCGATAACCTTGGAATATTTCTCTCCGGTGGCTTTTGCCCCAAGATTGAAAGACGAGCTCTGTTTATAGAATGGCGTTTGAGTGGGTCTGAGTATTGATGGGGGTTGTAGAAACTCACGAAGAGCTTAGCATAAGGCGTCCCTTTTGGATCGACAAGCAAATTCTCGGCTGTGAGCACAATTCCGCTCTCTAAAACGATTGGATAATTGAGTTGGGGGGTGAAATTAGGCACCAGAAAGACAACAACTTACTGTTCTCAGCGACACCTGTGTAGCGCGTCGTCCATTTCCACCCAGGTCCACTCGCGAGAGGAAGCTCTTTCAGAATCTCTATTGATTGCGTAGCGTGAACCTGGTAACTCGTTGCGTTCAGACCATTTTGTTCATAGAACGGGAATAGTAAGATCTTGAAACGTACGACACGATTAGGATCTGAAGGCGGCATCCCGGATACGGAGCGACCTTTCAAACGATCAGCGAAAACATTAACATCTAGTTCGTCGCCTTTGAGCTGGAGTACGACCGGATAGGTAGGGATTGCTGCGAATGATTTATCTGGCAACGAGAATGGGTTACTTAAAAACGCTCACATCCAAACCCGAAAATGAATCGCTCACGAAGTTCTATACATCCAACGAAGGCCCATTTAGCATCCTTGTTTTACGTCATATCCTATTCACAGCTCTGGACACACCGTAGACAAACTGAAGCTCATCCCGTTTAGCTCCCACACCAACCGCATACGTCAACAGGTCTCGTTTGTTCCAGGCTACCTGCCAGAGATAGGAGATGAGTAAGAAAACTGTGCTTATTTGCATTGTTATGGAGCCGAGAAGTTGGTTCAAAGGGGTTTAGAACATTGTTGATAAATTTGATAGACAGGTGAAAGGGAGAGCTGGCTCGAACAGGTCGTCTATGCCCATTTGCTGGGAGACCATGACTGTTGAGCAGAAAACGGATGGATATGCCGTAGCAAGGAACGGCGGCAACTGAAAGAAAGGACCACGTACAGAACGGTCAGGTATAGTAGACCCCACTACTTTTGAAAGGTCAGCAGTATTGGAGTTGGCTTTGCTTGACATTTTGAAAGTCTATGTCTGTAGAAAGTTATAAAGTGCGGGGTAAGCCGGTATGAGGGGGAGGAACTGATGATCTTGGTCAGTCAACTTGCCAATGAATTTCCTTTCCGGCTATTTAGTTACCCGGAGGTTCAACTGCGTGATTATTATTATATCAACATCGCAGCATTCCATGTCATGCTTAACCAGCTGTAGTAATTTGAACGCAGTTTGTTGCAGCACAATCCCCATCAATTCATGCATTTCCTCTGTCAATAATCTAAGGTCCGTCCGCACAGTCGAATTCATCCCAAATTTGTATCATTCCTCGTGTTGTTCCGTTCAAATTTTTTTTATCCCCCTTCAACAAAAAAGAGCCATGATTCTTATCTTGTGGGAAGTAAAATAGGAGAGGGGTATCGCAGCCACAAAAATGCTAAGAATGTGTGGAGCGCTCCCGTCATGAGCAATCCTTCTTTCCAGACCCGACCGTCGGTGGGGGGTACCACATCAGTAGCAATTCAGTTCCATTCCAGGGCCGTAACAATCATCCCCTACCCAGCTAATCATCATCGTTGACGCGTTTTTTGCTATTGTCTTTTACTACGTTTCCATTCTTTCCACGGGACAGCCTTACATTCTACGTACCTCCCCTCCCCCCCCATCTTTATTTTTATCCCGTTCCCCGATCTTTGTATGCCACCCTGATTTTGTAGGGTTTTCCCTATGCGTATTAATGAGCCTTGCGTGACGCGTCCCTGTCAAACCTTACGCCTCGCTTGTGCAATCCATGGTAAGTTATCTGCATTCTCGTGGATACAACACAGCGTACAGCAAGGGCTGAGCCTTTTCTTATAATGTAAAAGGCTACCCTGATTTTCTGTTTCTGTTTTTGTTTTTGTTTTTTTTTCATTTGAACCGTCCCTGTCAAACCCGATGACCCTACTAGTGCAAGTGTGGTAGGTTATCTGCATTCTCGTGGATACAAGTACAGTATGGGCCCGATCCCTTTTTTCCTTTAATGTGAAATAATGATAGAGACATGATCCGTTCAATATGTGGGGGCGATCTTTCATTTCTTTGATATCCCCCTCTTTCCACCTCGGCCTTATATATATATATCTTCTTGATTACCCGTTATTAGGGCTGGGTTTTCTATTTTTTTTTTAATTGTCGTTTCTTCATACCATTACCTACTGATAAGCCCTAACATGAATTATCGACTTGGTGAATCTAGCGGGCTCTCCAAGTTGGAAGTTTGAAACAACTTTTTGTATTTTCATATTTTTCCCTTTTCTGGACATACCTCCGGTTCCGATCTCCGGTCTGATAAACTGATTCTTTCCGGGCCGGAGCGTGTACCTGCCAAACCACAGCTAGCTCGATTCCACCTAACCTCTTAGTTCAAGGTACGTATGCAAGTCGTGGGTGACTGTGTATGATTAGACCTCGGTACCGGATGTTCAGAAAAGAAATCAATGAATATTTTGTGAGATGGCTAATTTCCGAATTTTTCTCTCTCTTTCGGACGGAAGTCATTGGGTCTAAACATTTTTCAAAGATTTCATTTCGGCTAGATACGTTGGTCGTGACGTAAGGTAAGGATGATGCATATGAGGGGGTAATAGGAGTAGTCGAAAGAAGGAAAGGACTCTGAAAAGGAAAAAAAAAAAAAAAACGAAAAAAAAAACCAGATGAAAGAAACCAAGATTGTCCAAGAAAAGTCTGACCGGGGGAGGGGTAGGAAGGGTGATTGGGTAATACAAATACAGCACAAGGTATAGACACATAGGAGATGGAGACGGAGCTAATTTGATACAGTTTTTGGTGGTGGTGGGGGGTATCACGAGCTAAGCGCAGGCCGGTGCGCCGGGTGTGAGAGACAGGAGGTATGAGGCTCGTGTAGGGGGGAAAGGGGATTGCTGATGATGATGAATAGGGAAAAAAAAGTCTTTTTTGTTCTAGAAGGTATGCTGAGGTTTGCATGAGATTTAAAAAAAAAAAACGATATTTTCGCTTCGGTGGTTGCTTGCCCATCCGTTGGTAGGTGGAGAGTACCCAGTTGACATCCGGTGACAACAGGGGGCCTGGGAAACAAGTCCCAGTGAGTACGCCGCAAAGAAAAAATTTCTTTTATTTCGCGGCGTTAGCAGCAGCAGCAAGGTTGAGTGCTCCTAAGACGACCTCCCAAGCGAGATCGAGAGTATCCCAGAGTTCGGGATCGTAGAGCCCCAAAGCAGCCATATCCTGCCATAGCTCTTTGACGTGAGCTGCGTGGTTGGTGAGGATGTGGAGGTTACCCGATGCAGAGGAGCATAGGTAGCTTGAAAGCTGGTGGAGAGCCGATCCCGATGCGAGAGTGGCTTGGATGGATTCGTGTGAGAGGTGTTGATGGAGGAAAGAAGAGGGCATGGGGAAGAGGGCTTTCAGCACGTTTTCGAGACGATGGGTGTAGAGGAACGTGTGAAGGATGGTGAATGCTGCTGGAGAAGGGACGGAAAGGTGGAGAACAGGGAGTTGGTGGGATGATTGTGATTGGGGTAGAGTTGGGAGGTGAGCGCATTGGGAAGCGAGGACGAGTGAGTGGATAGGGAATAGAGTTGTTTGGTCTGAGGGAGCCTTTGAGGAGGAGATGGCAAGTACGTGAGTTGGATGAGAGGCCGAAGTCGGATGGGTGGGGATGTGCGCGGGTAGACGCGACCTTGGCACGTTGGGTGGCAACTGTACAGAAGACATTGCAGCGAGCATTTCGTTTGCTTTAGGCCTGAGGCCTCTCCTGATGTATTCAGCAGGTACATTGGCTAGTTCTTGTGGGATAGCCTGTCTAGATATTTCGATGAATTTTGGCCTAGAGAGAGTACGCGGTAGCTGTACTGAGGATGAGGTGGATGATCTGTGGTTGTGGTTGTGGTGTTGATGATGATGATGATAGACTGGTTTATCAAAGTAGGAGGGAGGAATGTTTGCAGCGACTTGGAGCATTGTGAAGTGTTGGAGAGAGAAGTCTGGGAGTTGCCACTGAGTTGAGTTGAGCGCCGTCTCACTGCTTTTTTGCGCTATTTATATATATATTTTCCATTTTTAATTTTCCATCTCGTCTTTTTACCCGATTTGGACATTCCTTTGTCGTCTCCTTGTCTCCTTTTTAGGCTCGTCCTTGTTCTCAAATCTCTATTCCAATTCATCTTGGGAATAAAGTATCAAGTCACCCGTCCACACTCTGACCTTGACGACCATATCTCTTCCTAGGCTGCTGCTTCAAACCTCAAAAATAACAGTCATTCATTTCGGAGTTCAGGTACCGACTATCCATATCCGTAAAAGTAACAATGCAGAATTAACTCATAACGTAAAAAAAAATGTATTAGACCCCCCCCCAAGACTCATGCAAAAATGCAATGCAACAGCGAGAAATGAAGAATAAGCTACTAAGCGATGACAGAAGGCATCAAACAATGCAGGAGCCCTGTCCACTATTTCGAGAAAATGTCCTCAACTGGCGGGGGGGGGGGGGGGGGGCCCGGGGGAAAACAACCCTTCCCCACGAAGACCCCCCCCCCCCCCCCCCCCCCCCGGGCGGCGGGCCGAACAACCCTCCACCCCCCACTCCCCGGGCCGGGTTGGGTTGCTAAAAAAAA
>JABCKL010008441.1:0-35725 GCA_018851305.1 Calocybe cyanea
GTTTCTACCCATCAAGCAGCGCTACCAACCATCGCGCTTGTCATGATTGCAGTCACATATGGATTACAGGTGAGCAGTGCTGTTGTCGTATCAGTCCCCAACTAAATTATCTCGTTTACAGGCGGCCATCTTTATTTTGAAGCGGGAGTTCATGCTTTGCGGTTGGTTGGTGGTTTACATCATTTCGTAGGACTTTCTCTTCTTTGCTGCCTGTTGAGCGATGAGTCCTTACCTCCATTTCAGGTATCCTGTGTACAGCTTGTTCCTTCCGATCTATTCCTTCTGGTGTATGGACGAGTTCGGTTGGGGTAATACACGCTTAGTGATTGGCGAGGGCAAGGACAAGAAAGTCATTATCAACGAGGATGAAAAATTCGACGAATCGATGATACCCTTGAAGAAGTTTAGCGGTGGGTAACTTCTTTCTTTCTCTATAGGCACGAAAGCTTACAACGTATCACTAGAATACGAAGCAGAAGCTTGGGAAACCGCGTCGCGACACACAGATGGAACAGGTTACGATAGCAAATCATACTCCCGCCGCCCGCCGCGCTCCAGAGAAGAGTCGCCCCACACATATCAACAAGCTTCTCAATCGGGTGATTACTACCGTGATACGAACTTAACAAACAACAACAGCTCCAACCCCAACTTACGTGTCGGTGGCAGTCAGCTCTCTCACAGCAACGTGTCGCAGCACCAGACGGGACAAAACCAATTTGGGGCTCCTCAGCTACCAATGATGCCCTTCGGCGGTGGCCCAGGATCCGTTACCGGTTCCGACTATGGTGGCATGCCGATGATGATGCCTCAAATGCCCTATCAGAATACCGGCAGCATGTATGGGATGATGGGTCCTGGGATGCCTATGAACCCAATGATGCCCGCCATGTTTGGGGGAAGCATGAACGGCTCGCAGTCTGGATTTGCTCCACCTTCTGCGCCTGCTCTGACCGGGCAGCAACGGCCCATGTCAAGCTTCTCACTCGCAACGACAGCAAACCCTTTCGCTGGTCCGAGTAACAGCACAGATCCATCTGACGAAGAGCTTCTTAACGCTTTACGCAATTACCTGAGCACGCAAGACCTTATGACCGTTACAAAGAAGTATGATATTTTATTCCGTATATTATCTTTTTACCCATACTGACCTTCATTACTTCCTAGAACGGCTCGCGAAGCCATGGCCGCTCGATTCCCCAAAGCGGACCTCACTTCACGAAAAGACTTTTTAAATCAATCCATCGACACCATACTCTCGGAATCATAGACTTACAGAACAATCATATATAAATGAATCATTAACATGCATCGGACTTGGTACAACTGGCACCTTTTGTTTTTGTTTTGTTTTTTTTTCGTTTCTTTTTTTCTTTACTTTAACTTGTCTGGTCATAAGTTGCCCGCTCGTTGATATGGACTATCCGTATGTAGTACACTCTTTTCTTTAGGACATTAGCGGTATACAATATCTACGTTAATTATCATCATTATTATCTGCTGTTCACAGTGCACTTTAGATCGTGGACTCGTGACTTCGGCGCCTAACTTACTTGCTTCAAACGACCAACATCAAAACTTTTAGCTCAGCCTGGTGTACCGGCCAGGCGAATGCAAATAATAATGACCAATCAGGCGAACATCGACGACCTTCCAGCGGAGATCTTGACACTCGTCTTCCAGTTGTCGACCTTTATTCCATCCTCTTACTTGCCGGATGACGCAAACTATCGTCCCTTTCGCAGCACTTGCCTCTACCCAAAATTTGAAAAAAATACCTCCAGACGAGCATCCAGCGTGGTTCACAAGATCTTCCCTGTCCTTAGTATGCAAGTCTTGGCGAGAGCTCGCGTTGAGCTTTGTATACGAGATTATATATGTTGGTACGCACTATGAGAGCCTTGTAAAGGCTCTCAAACAGCCAGAAACGGCACATCCGCGAGAATGCCTCGGACGAAAAGTGCAACTTATTGTCTTTTCCGAAACTAACTCGGAAATACCCCACAATGTCGTTTCGGACGTTTTTCGCTTGTGTCCAAATGTCAAATTTCTCATCCACAACCGCGCTAGCGTCCGATTACTGCCTCCCAAAGGCGTCACCCTTTCGGCTCTCATATACCTCGACATGCGTTTGCCACACCCGTACAAGTACTCTGGGCGCGAATCATATCGGGAAATAGTTACTCGCGCTCCCAACCTGCAATATCTGTATATATGCGATCCTATGAGTGGCCAACGATTCAATCATAAATGATCCCCCGGACACTATCATTGCTCATTCTCTCACAACACTCAGCGTGGACTGGTCCGGACCCTTCTTACGCCAAAAGTTTCAGCACTGGTGGTTCCCCAAATTAAAACATGTCATTACTAGCATGATTTGCAACCTCGAGGAATTCCCCGCACTGGCAGGCTCAGGCTCTAGTGAGGCTGGAGTTGAAACTGTCGAACTCGTCGAGTGTGGCTCCTTTAAAATCCTTGAGAGATTCCCTAATTTACTTGAGCTGAGCTACGAGATTGAGTTGCGAGAGTATTTTTCGGAGGCCGACCGCCATGACAAGCTCAAGTATATACGCATATCCAGGAATCTGGGACAACTGCATCCCACCAGACCGGTCTACGTTCTCGACAGGGATAAAACATTTCTCGACTTTTGCTAGAGGATGGTTCCCCTCCCGAGAAGATTGTTCTGTATGGAGACTGGGACGATCTCTTGGCCGATCCCAAATTCAATGCCTTGAGTAATCAACTGCGCGGTATGAATTGTTCGATAGAAGATGAACATGGCCATTCCCTACCAGACAACCTGGTCAGTGACCGTCACCCCTCTCGCCGATTTAAATATTGACGTTTATTTTTTGATCAAAAGTTTGAATTGTAATCCACTCATGTAAAGTGATTGGGGTACACTCTTTTTCTTTAGGACGGTAGCGTCAAATTGTATATACGTTCGTTATTATTTATTATTATCTGCATTTCGCATTCGAAGCTTTACAATGAGGTCCCAGGAACACATGCAATCAGAGCTGGCCACCACTCAGTTAGTTATAGTATCTACTTGCTTCCCGCCGAGACGCACGCAAAATTGCAAATGTCCGCTCGAGCGTATATTCACGACCTTCCAGTGGAGATCCTAATACTGATATTCCGATCGTCGGCCCCTATTCCGTTCATTCGCTCGTTTGACGAGGGCCCGGGGCTGCCTGTCATGCCATAAAAGACAAAGAAGCGTTCTGTGACAGAGCACGATGGTCCGGCTTTCCATACGATCCACAGTGAAGGTCCCAAATTTCAAAGACATATCCGAAAGTATGACAAAGCTCCGCTGGAATTGTCTCAGACCGTGCAGCGGACATCTTTGACTCCTCACTATAATTTGAGTTGATTGAACTGTTCGAACGTCATTTGAAGCCATGCAAACAACATTGGTTCCAGCCACCACCATCCATGACTTTCCGGCCGAGGTTTTGATATTGATTTTCGAGCTATCCACTTTCACTCCATTCTGTTACTGGCCAGGATTTGCAGACTACCACCCATTCTGCAAGACAACCCTTCTCCCGACAGGTCCGCGGAATCTAGTCGCAATGAATGCTGACGATGTGGCATGGTCTACTAAACTTTCCCTGCCCCTAGTCTGCAAACTTTGGCGAGAGCTCTCGTTGGACTGTTTATATCAAGAAGTCTGGGTTGTTGACCTTATTCGCCACACTCTGTAGCTTTTCAGCCGATCGGAGATGGATTCATTGGGGAATGGCCTCAGACGAAGGGTGCGACACTTGGTCCTTTCATGTTTAAGGTTCGATATCTCCCTAGTCGAGATATCGAGTATCTTGCGCTGGGTCCCTAACATCGAGTATCTAGTCAAGGACAACGATTTGGGTTGTCATCCTGAAGAAGTTAATTTACTCTCCCTGAAGCGTTTTGATCGGACGCGTAGGATCTGGCGCAAATCCTTAGGATGTTATGAGAGCGAACTTGGGTTTTTTCAAGGCGTACTTACTCAAGCTCCAAATCTACAATACTTGCACGTAAGAATAGGCAACTCTATCCATAGATCGCCAACCCACGATATTCCCTACATTGCACATTCCCCCACAACACTCGGCGTGGAGTACACAGGGTCGTTGAGCATAGGCGACCAAATATACTCTATTTGTTCACAATACACGTCCGTTAGTTTTTTTTCTTCCATTTCCTATAGACAGACCTCGCATACTTCACGACGGAGCCCAACATAGAACAATATTTCTACGCATGCACACCATTCATCAATGCATCACGTTCCACCAGAAATCTGGACGATCATATTTCAGCTATGGACTTCAACTCCATTTTCTTACTCGTTTGATGATATAAAATATCGCTCCTTTCACAGAAGCACTCTTCTCGAACCCAAAAAAGTAATTTATGAAGAGAGTGGTTCACAAGATTTTCCCTGTCTCTAGTTTGCAAGTCATGGCGAAAACTTGTGTTAAGCGTTGCATACGAGGCTATATATGTGGGCGTGCACTACGAGAGCCTTGTAAAGGCTCTCGAGCAGTCAGAAGTGGCATATCCGGAGAAGGGCCTTGGGCTGAAAGTGCGACTCATCGTGCTCTCGCGCATCGATTCGGAAATCCCTCATGGTGCCATTTCAAGAATCCTTAGCTGGTGTCTCAACGTCAAATAAGTTATTCCCCCTTCTCTATTTGAAGAGAATCTCTGCTATGTCTACAGACGAGTTGTTGGACTATGCATTAAAGAGACAACAGTTCTATGCCTCGCAAAAGATATCTCGATACGTGACGAAGTGCCACATTGAATACATCGATTCTCAACCTATTGCCAGCGAACGTGTTCTGGATAATTTCTTTCTCCTGCTTCCCTGCTTCTTCAATCTGAAATGCTTGGAGTGCTTTCAAACACATTTTAACCACCAAAGACTATCGCAGCTTTCTCTGATTCCGGCCATGGACACGATAATTCTTCATGGTTGCCGTCTATCATCCGACGCCTTGCCCCTGCCTTCTATCAGCACACGAAACTTCTCTTATACAATACCTTCATTAAAAGATCCATATGGCATAGAGAAGTGGCTCGATGCTTTAGATAAAGATCGGCTTGGAAAACTTTCCGTCAAAGATACCTCTATATTGGATTCCTTCTACGACTCCCACATGTCACCAGCTGTTCAATCTGGCTCTCTGATCTTATCCTGGAATTTCGCCCTCAAACTGTCTGAACGCCTTGGTGGCTTTCCTTCCCTACACCGACTGGAAATTGGTCTGAGAAGACCAAGACGTACAACTGAAAGTCTTTCCTTCCCGTCGAAGGTCCGCCATTGGACACCCCCATTGGTTTTGTACAAAGGCCCATACGAACTGCTTCATCTCGTAGCTGTTCCGGATATACGCGAGCTGCGACTCGATAGTCTCGATCCTGAGGGCTGTGATCCTCATGTCCTGGCCAAAACCTTTGCCGAGTTTGGACAAAATCTAGAGTTTCTCGTGGTCCTTGATATCCAGCTAAAATATCTCAACTTTGATTTATTTATGGCCATCGGTTCCTCATTCCCGAGCTTGAGGACGCTCTTGCTGGACGGCTATCCTGACAAGCCTTTCACGCTAGAAGTACGATTTCGCTATGTCCTCGCCCAGTCTCACTCACAATCCTTCTTTTCTTGCTGTCCCAGGAACTTTTGAGCTGCTTGCCAGTCGAACGACTGCCCAAGAGCATAGTCCATTTTGTCATGAACTCGTCTTAGAGGTATCAAGCAAGGGCCGAGCAGGGAAGTTCTTTATTGAGGGATCGATTTTTGGCCATCCCTAAAGCTCTTTTGTTTGTTGAGCTTGAGCATGGATACTTCTGGAAGCGTGAATCATTTGGATCTGATACGACCTCATGTCTGTTCTCTTGACTTGGTCACTCTCCCTGCACAAGTAACGCTGTATCTCGCAGCCGGAATTATGTATCCTGACGACGAGGCATTCGGCGTACTGCGCGAATTCAAAGATAGCTGCGGCTTAGGGAATTGACCTGTTGATGCCTGAACGCTCGATGCCTTCGCCAGTTTGAGGTCGGCCAGGGAATTCAAAGTTGAAAAGTGTCGACAGGTAGAGTACAGACACTGCGGTCTTTATTCTACTCCTGAATGTTCAAATGACCGTGATTTTCATTTGTATACACTTAATTCATGGTCAAACTTGTTCATCGGCTTTTCCAATTATCCGTGGCGAGTGCTCAAACTTATTTGAACTGGCCCAATATCGCCAGGGGCAGTGCTTCTTAGGCGTTGATCACCACGATAGGCTTACACGCTGGTTTGAACTTAGACATGAGCTCCTTCATTATCTGGCTACATGTTGAAGCGCAACTTTTATTCTTTGCCGGAACAGGGATTTCCGTCTCTATGGAGGATCATTTTTATGGCAACTGGGACAGCTGCCTTGTCTGACACTAGATTGCACAGTTTGTGCAACGCATTATGAACGAGGTGTTGCTCAGTAGAAGACAAGAATGGCTGTCCCCTACCTATCAATGCCGACATTTTGACGTAACCAACATGCTTTTGATGCCATAGTTCGAAGATATGCTCGTTCGGTAGACTTTACTAGCCTTATTTATATCGTCGTCAATCTCTGTACATGTATTTATGCTAAGTAGCGTTGTCAGTTTTGGATGATCGGAGTATTTCATCGTTATGGTACTTCAAATATAATGTGCAAAGAAATCTCATCCGTTAAAAGCGAGATGATACGGCAATCTCGGGTCTACGAAAGTACTAGAAGAATATGCGACAACGGTTTGTCTACATGTCTAGGCGAGGAGAGAGAAACATATTTCTCGGGTACCTGCCTTGGCGTACCTTTTCATTAGCTAGAAGATAGTCAGTCGTATTGAAAGACGTACAACGCGTTCTAGCAGCAGTCGTGATAACAGACTTATCAGTGTCCTTGAAAATTTGAGAGCGAAACCTTACTACAGCGTTCAATTTTAACAGCAGGTAGAAACTGGTGATTATAACCTAAAGACTCTAAGTCAACAACTGCGGCAAGAGAGAGAGATAGACAATAAGATCAAGAATTACGTAGAATAGAATAGGAGTTCAAAGAAAAGAGCAAGGGAAACGAATTCAGTATACTTCACACCCAGGAGGAACCGAAACTATGCAAGCGCGCCATACGGATCAGGTAAAAACAATTGTGTAAAATACTTACTTAGTCCAATACGGGCCTTGTTAACATCGCAACACAGTTTTCTTAATGGGATCATCAAGAAGTGCAACTCACTGTAAAGAAACTCTAGTATTATCCAAATACCAAAGTTACTTTACAGTTGGATGCGATCAATCGCGCCAGTTCCCCATACCATATATCTTGCCGCTGGAAGCTCTTTTGCGTATCTCCTTTGAGGGTTGTAGTCCGTTATGACTTGTAATCCTCACAGATGATATGCCATTGCCAGGGAGCTGCAAGAAAAGTAACTTCGATGAGTGTTGACATGAGTTGATACCAATACCCCGTTGACCCACCATGGCATTGGCATGCCAGGCTTAAACCTTTGTAAAATGCGCGCTTTGAAAATTATGACTAGAAAACACGCACGATTCCCAATACGTGCATTTCGACGGTGTACCTCCGCCCCGTTTGCGTTGATGAAAGGCAATGAGTTCGATAAAAGACGGGGAGGACGAAGGGATTGCATCAGAAGCTCTAACCAAGGAGCTCTATTTAAGGGGGAGCCATAAACGAGAGGCCAGGGTTAATCGCTGAGAGCAATTGTTAAAAAAAAGGGGTCTTGTCCAGACATGCAACACGTCTTTTGTCCCCTCCTTGTCTGGCTTTGAAATGTGTAGTGTCAATTGTTTAGCAAAAACGTGGCCAATGGCCAACTCGTGCATGAGCCTGGGGGTCACTGAAAGGAACAAGCGAGGAAGATTCAAGAAACAATGTATTAATAGGGCATGCAACCATGACACAATTTCCACTGTACGGGGGACTCCTTACGACGTCAAGAATGCGGTGACGCAGCTGCCTGTTTTGTTTGTAGTATTGTAAACAGTTACTCTACGTAATATGAGTCTGTGATGAGCGGTATCGTCTACATGAAATGATGAGCTGCCGATTCGCAAAATAGAAGGTCAAGGTTTACCGCTGAACCCACGAACCACAGTTAGGGAGTTCCACGCTCGCTCGAGACACGGACGAAGTATGATCTTGACGGTGGTCAGAAAAAACCAGCTAAAGCGCCGGCTCCAAAAGAATGGCTGCGACACACAGAATGCTCTTGATGATGAAAGAGACTTGTGCATCATCTCATGACAGTAAACACACCAAGCAAAAAAGTTTCATTTAAGATTGTAAACTGAGGCAAGATGTGTGTTTGTCGGTGAAGCCCTAAGAGAAGAGAGTGAAATGGTATGCTAAAACCGTTTGTCTAGATCCCCAAGCAAATAAAAGTTTTATTTCTCGGGGACCTAGACGTACCTTTTTTTTTCTGTTTGACTTTCTTCATAAGCTAGAGATGAGTTAGTATTGTAAAATTAATAAGAAAATGATAGATTTGTCTATTTTCTGTGTGAGCAGAGGACCACGGATAGAGGCATGCAAGTTTCTTTGCACGCGCTGAAACCAACATCTTTCGGAGGATTTGGAGAGAGCGGAACTCCGCTACGGCTGTTTTTTTGCGTTTCGACACCGGGCCAAAACTGGGGAATGTAATCTATAAACGGTGAGTCAGTAATTGCAATCAGAGAAAACAAGCGTTGAAATCAGGATTAGCGTTAGCTATCCCAGGAATTGAGCAGAACCAGAAGTGAAAAGTAAAAAGAAAAGAGCAATGGAAGTTTAGTTGAGATCCTCAAGACCCCGGTGGAACTGCCACGATATTGGCGTGCCAGACAGCGCCCGTGAGGTGCGCACGTTGCAGATATAGCTGGTTAAAACCCACTTTGTTGGGTCCAATCTTGACATCGTTAGCACCACAAGGACCGGAGTATACGGTCTGCACGCGTATTGCTAAATAGAACTAAACAAAAAGAAACGCAACTCACCGTAAAGTAACTTTGATACTTAGATGCGATCAACCATCCCAGCTCGCCGTAGTAGATATCTCCCGTTGGAAGTTCCTCGATATATTGTCTCTGAGGGTTATGGTTAGGAAGCTGCAAAAATTATCAGTTCTAATGAGTGTCGGTGATAAGTAATGCAGATCTTCACCATGATTTCGACTATGAACTTTCTATTCGGGATTTTTACAATCCCACTATTCAAGCTAAACATCTTCGCTTTCGCGTCAATGAGGCGTATTCCGAGCTTTTTAGTGTCATCTTCGTCTAGATTCGTAAAATCGACCTCATTCAAACGTGACTTGGCACAACGGCAACTGGCAATCGGTATATTGCGCGGAAGGAGTCCAGCCAGCCCCTCGTCCAGGGCCCCGGCTAAGGCGCTCCATTTACTTATTGGAATTACCCCAGAGGAGGTGTTGGTGTATTGAGAGTTCATGGTAGTTAATGGTCAAGTTATAAAAGGGCTTGGCCAAACACGCGACGCGTCTTTTATACACCTATTGTCTGGCTTTGAAATGTGTAATGGCCATTGTTTGGCAAAGGTGGCCAAAGGCCACCGGCGAATGGGTTAGTAAGGTAGAGATACAGTTGAGAACGATTGCGCTGAAAGATTGAGAAAACATGGTGACGCGCGATTTTTACTCTACGGCAGGCCCATACAGTTCGGCAAGAAACACTTACAGTTACACCAGTTAATAGTGTTAGATATCGACGCGTGATCGCGAAACGCGACATCACGTGTTGAAGCTTCTCGAATCGTCCTGCTTAGCCTGGAGATCAACGTTTCAAACTCGAAACTTCAAGATACTTATCTGTGGCCATGCGACATATGCCAGATAATCAACTGTCTTTCGTAAGGACGAACACAAGCATTGTCAACCCGCAAAATAGGCGTTCACGACATTCCAGTGGTTGCCTCGACGCCCACCTCCTGGTCATTCACCACCCTTCTGCATTATAGCCTATCCAGGTTGTGCCTTTCAGTATAAGCCTTGGTACTACGCGATCATTCACTCAAGGAAGAGCCTCGTTCGCACAACCCTGCAAACAAATTTGATCTGGCGTAGACAAGGAGACAAAAGAAACGGCCAAGACTTCCATCATTCCATGGCTACAATATGGTAAATCATGTGTTCATGGTGGCCAATCTACAACTCTAAGGTTTGAAGAAAGCCAATAATAGCACAAATGGGAAGGCGACTTCCTTTTTTCTTATATTCTTAGCCCGGCCGATATGACAAGGACATCTAGATTTCACTCTGTTGAGAGATTGACCAGGTAAACGTGCATACAGTACAAGTTCTTGGTAGATTTGAATGGAAATTTACAAGTATTAGAGCCCGTCGAGGAAAGCGGTCGTCTCATTCATTCTGACAGGATTACATGGATATGACAGAATAGTTGAGATTATGGCTAGTCAAATTCGGTTAGGGACGATGTTTCAAGCCTTAATTCAGAACAGATCCCATTCCCACTCCCTTACTTTATGCCAATCATGGGGGCCGCCGTTGGCCCCCTGGGAAACCGATGTATGCGGCGTTGAATAGTGTCTCGCCACTGGTGCTTGGTTGGCTTGCATGTTGGTTTGACGGCTGAATACCCATTGCGAAATGCGGGTGGTCGGAAGAGTAGCCCGCCGACGCTTGCAGTTGAAAGCTTTGACCGCTCTGCGATGGTTTTAGTATGCAGGCCCCGATGTTGTTAAATGCGCTCGGGGCTCCTCTTGGCATCCCGGCTAAAACTTCCGGAAGTGCATCATAGGATGCGGGAGGTCAACTGCCTTGCTAGTCTAATATCTTCCATCCATGTGGCTCCATATACCACATCAAATAACCCGCCCCACGTTGCCATCGCAAAAGTATCAGAACCGCTCATAACCTGCATCACCCGATTTTTGCTGATGCTACTTAAGTATTTGGCTGCTCTCATAAAGTCTAAGGTGTATCAGGTATATCCAATGATCCGACCCGTTTTGCAGGTATCTGACAGCACACAGTGGTTTTTTTTGCGTCAAACGCCAGTCCAGGATCGCGTCCGTCCGACTCCGTCGAGGCTGATGACTGGCTGATGTACTTGTGTCAATTCAATCATGCAGCGGCCGCAGCAAGGCGGTGAGGGCTAACCGAGGATTATTCTCACACTGCGCTTCTGTCGTAAATTTAGTTGTAAACTGGTGAGTAAAAAGCTCAAACGCCCACTTTTCGGATACTGCAGCGCATAGCCATGACAGGTTGAACGACGACGACATGCCTTTGCCGCACCACAGCAATGAGGCAAAAGTCACGAGATCGGACGATGCTTATATAATCCCACTTTGGTCAAAGGCTGACGCATTTTCGACTTTCCAACTCTGACAGACTCGATTATGCCAGTCACTTATCACAACCGTTTCGACGATGACATTGACGACGACAACGATAATAATGAGGCATCATCATCAGTGTTGACAGACACAGACGATGCCATAGTCCTCTCGGACCTTGTACGAACCGGCGAAGCCTCAAGACTCCGTCGCCGCGGAGCCATGCGGCTGGACCACCATCATCATCATGCCCAGCGCAGTAGTCCCACCGTTGTTGTGGTAGCGGAACCCACATGGGAGTCCGACTCTGATGAACAACAGCAGTTTCCTTCATCTTCACAACTTCAACAGAGAAGATCGACACGCCGGACCCGTCCCTTGCGGCGGCATGCTTTCGACGACGAGTTGGATTTTTCGTACACTCTCTTTTGTGGCGGCGAGGAGGATGACGATGGAGGGCACATTGGTGAAGTTGGTGATAGCACACCCTTTGTGCCTTCCCCGTTGCCAGTGCATACTTTCCCAACACCACCACCTGCAAAGCGGCATACCTCACATCTGAACACAGCCTCAAAGGGCCATAGGAAACTTACCAACGGTTGTGGCGCTCTTATTCATCTCTATGCTGCCCCTCGTCCTAGATCCGCTCTCATTTCCACGTCTTCATCCTCCACAAGTACAAGCACATGGGTAGCCCATACTCCGGCATCAACTGCCGTAGTCCCCATCGACGATCCAATTTATCTATCTAACCACCCAGGGCTTCTCTTCCCAAAATCGTTTAAACCTCACCAGCAGCGCGCCTCTTCGTCCAGCTGTCAATGTGTACGTGAAGCTGTTGCTTGTGCGCTATGCGGGAATATTCTTGGTAGGAGGTTCAGGGGATGTCGGAGCTCGAACAACAATACCAACAACTTCATTCTCGGTCCTCGCTACCAGCATAGACAGAAAGAGGATGAGAGCCAGGGTCCTGAAGGAATGAGGTATTGGCGTGAGGGAGGTATACAGCAATACGGACAACGTTCGGACGGCTTTGTCTATACGTTTCTTGCTAGCGCGGTATCGTCCTCACCTTCGTATGTCTTTCCCACTTGCAACTTATTAACCGCCTCGTCTACAACTTCGACCTCAACTGCGGCACTACCGGCGTCACGTCCGACATTGACTACTTCACCCTCCCCTTCACATCATCTTCCGAATCCTTACTCTAACCGAGAACGGGACCTAGAACGAGACCACGGTCGGGAACCAGAGTTGGATCGAGGTCAGAATCAAAATCAGAACGAGGACCAGACCCGGAGCGTAGACCCAGACCTCATAGACCTAACGTCATCCGACACAGTGATGCAGCAGCAACAGTTCTCCAGACCCAGCACTCACCCGCTCACCATCCTTGATCGCCTTATTACCGCTTCTCCCACACCGCTTTCAGACGAGGAGAGAGAGGCGTATCGGGCTCGGGCGCCACCGGCTGTAAGGGCGAGGTATTCGTTTGGGTATCATGGGGCTAGTTATGGCTATGGATATGGGCCGTATGGAGATGGGTATGGGGGTGGTAGTGGTGCGGATAGGTATGGGTATCCTCCTGCTTCTAGTGCAGGGTACAGGGGTATGTACGACGCGGACGGGGAACCTGTTGATGCCGACGCTGACGGCGATGCGGAGGATATCTTTGTTGATGATGCGGATGGTGAGGATTATGGGAATAATGGACAGCCAGGAAGTCCCGAGAAGACGGGGGAAATGGTGCTGTTGCCTGAGCGGTGATTGAAGGAGGATGATTGTGCTGGCTGAACCAGGTGGTCCTCTTCACGAATATGATGACTTGTGACGATGCCTCAACCTTATGGAGGAATATCCGCACGGTGATTAAAGACATCCTCGTTTCAAGAGGGTTTTGTCGTTTCTCGCAGAGGCACTCACGTATACGTGTATGAGGCATGATGATTTTACGACGTTGACCGTTGGATGATGATAATCAGGAACGAAGGACCTTTTCTTGACTTGTATACATGTCGATATTCTGTCCCATCTCCGTACATAGATTTATCTTTGCATATTACGTGTAAATACTTACTACAACTTGTCTCTGGTAAATGTATGCATATTGTCCTCTGCTTCTCCAGAGTCGAGAGTCGAGCCGCATACACTGCGACATGCATGACTTTATCTTTTCTTCCGTAACACACGAAATCAGCCCAAAATTTTCCGAATTGGACTCATGACCTCCGGCCAAATTTGGCCAAATTTTTCCGAACCGGAGCACGAACCTCCGTCCGTATATTTCAGGGTCCTCTGTTACTTTCCTTCTTTTACTTCCGTCTTCTGCAAAGTTTCAGCCGGTCTGAAACTCGACTTCTGTTATGAAATACTTTCGCCTCGTCTTCACCGCTTCCATAAGTGCAGGATACAGGGTGATGGATTCCCTCAGAGCAGGCCGCGTCTAACGCACTCTGATTATGGCTGTCTATTCTCCATCGTTCATGTAAGATTTAAGTACGTAAGTACTACATTCAGTGTACTGTCCTTTCGAAAACTGGTTGCATTGTCGGCACTAGGCAGCAGATGTGAGAAGGTAAGTATATACAGTAAGTACTACAGTATTGCGCCAAATTGCATTACTATAAGCACATAGATCGACTAAATAAATCATGGTCAAATTAACACTCCACTCATCACCGCCTCTGCACGGCCTTTCGTCGTTTGGCTAGGAAAAGGAGGAATAGGGAAAGGACTGGGAAAAGCTTCGATAGGTGGCGGCTATGAACGGGTTGCTGTAATTACAGGTAACCATAGATGTTGATCCCATGTATACACTGTTGTATATAAACACTCGTTAAAGCAAGTCTCAATTTCGAAATTATCTACCCTCGGTTTTCAGCAGGCCTGGAACCCAAATTTTGTTAACATGAAATTCTTTCGCTCTATCATTGCTGTTTATGTTGGTGGTGTGTCCTGGGTGGCTGCAGTACCGATGGCGTCTGCTCCGGGGCGCCACGGTTTGCATAACAAGACCCCAGACAATGCTTATAGCTCTGCCCCAGTGCCATCCGGAGCACAAAATCGGCCTACCTTGCCATCTATATCCTCTATTCTATCACACCAGGCGTCACCTGAAGAAGAGAGCCGTGTTTTAGCTCCTTTCTCTCCACCCCATTCAAATCCAGGCCGGTCGGGCTCAGCGAATGAGCAGCCATCTCGTACATTACCACCTCTATCCACTATCGTCTCACCCGATGCATTACCCGCAAACGAGAGCCTTGATTTGCCTCCCATCCTCGATCCAGGGATGTTGGGATCTGAAAGAGGGAGGCCATCTCGCACTGACAGTTCCAAATCAAATTCACGCACGGCCATCCATCGAGAACCGGCGATGTCCAACGACTCATACGGGGTTTCGCCGGCGTCTAACGCCCAAAGGTCATCTCAGTATGCTGGCCAATCATATCCAGCAAGAAGTCGTCCCAAACTACCTCGCATAACTACCGACGCTGCTGGTTTGAGACAATTTTTGTTGGCAGACACAAGGGAAAGGCTATATGACTCAGTTTTAGCTGAATATTACCCGCAGCTTCGTACGTCAGTCGAAAGGCCTGCCTATAATTCTCAAGAACTCCAGGCTATCATCAATAAAGCACCAACTGGTCATGTTTTTCTCCAGCAGTTACTCGAGAAGATAGCAAAGAAGCATAATGTACAGCCCGCTAGAGTGAAGAGTTCGGTGAACTGAAAGGGATTGTAGATACTATCAGGTTTGTATATTCAGTTCAACGGCAGTAATTCCATATTCTTATACAATAATGATTTCAGAGTTGTCAAGCAATCTGGAACGATCCAAGGCGTATGTAGGATAGCCTTTTGACACTACTGTCCTTAATCTACAGTAATGGAGCGCAAGTTAAAATGTTGGCAAACAAAGTGTGGAATATTTCTCGATTCTCTTTCTTTCGTGATAGCAAAGTTTCAAGATGACTTGCTGTGATGAGATATTCGTTTAGTGGGTACTGTAAATCCTTATGACACGACGAGAAGGAACCTATTCTAGTTTTGCGGTCTGATAATCCTTTAGTTCAAATAGTTATCTAGGAGAGGGATACTCGGGGACCGTGTCTGGATGCCCCTCAGGCAGTTGATAAATCGATGTTGGGGTAAAAAGAAGGAACACATATACTGACTATTCGCTGGAACAGCGCTTCTGCAGCTGAACAAGGCCATCTAGCCTAATCTCTTTGCGATGAAGGGTATTTGATTTATAAACCAGATTTTCAGATTGACAATGAACATGTCCTATGCACGATAGAAAGAGAAACTAGTAGTTCCTACTCGCCCGACGTAAAGCATAAGCGCTATGCATCGAAGCCACCATGTGGCAGAGTCAAGTTTTAGTCGCCCACAGAGATATATTTGTAGAGGTGTGAATTTTGTTGTACAGCAGTGGTCGGGGATGGCCGGAATCATTCCATAAGTGGAGGTGGCTGTGTCGTAGGCGTTCAACTCAGTTCTTAACAGGCCTCCAATAGCATCCACTCTTCCGGTCGCGCGTGCATCCTGAGAGTATATCAAGTCATTTGTGCTCATCACGAAAGACACTCGCAAATGAAGCTTCCAGCAGGCTAGATCCCCAAATGTCAAGGCACAGCCCCTGCACAACGAATGAACAAAGAACTAAAGACGCCGTTCTGCTTCGTTTAGCGCTGAAAGAATACAAAGATCGTGTCAATTTTGTGATCCTGTGACTGATGACTATATAAGAACCCGAATGCACGCCCCTCGTGCACTCGAACTACCTCTTCCGCAGTTTACACCACGCATCCAGCTTTGCACCCATTCCTCCTCGAGCATGGACTTGTCGCAACGAAAAGTTTGTCGGCAATTTCTTTCGGGCAAGTGCCTTTATGGCGACAAATGCAAATTCCTCCACGAGAAAACAGCTCCTATGAATACACTGTATTTTGTGAGTTTCCTTTTCTTCATCTCTGTCAAGAATGGGTCGTTGAGATTTCATAACGTTTTAGGGCACCGTGTTTGGAGGCTTCACCAGCCAACCCAGCCAAAACGTTATGGATCGCGTTGCACCTTCAGCTTCTCAATCTGAACACGACAACAAGATTATAGTCGATAACACTGGAGGGAAAGGAAAAGCCAAATCAGAAGCCAAATCGGTCAACAAAGACGTGCCTTTAGCTGCGACGACGACGACCAATGCTCATGGACCACGTCAGGTAATTACTTGTCTTGTGAATAGTGCTCTGGATTACGTTCTGATTCAGATGTCAGCAAATTCAGGGACAGAGTCAAACTTCTTCCGCTCCTTCCGCTCCTGCGAATCAAAAGCCGAAGCCATGCTACAAATGGATGAACGGAAAATGCAATCGTGGTATCAGTTGCAAATATTCGCATGACGTCCCTCAGCGCCGTTTACCGGCGCAAACGAAGGTTGCTACCGAGGGCCTAGATGTCAATTCGAATGTGAATGGCGTGATCGTGAGCATATATATTCTCAGTTCCCTCATTTATTTTCGTTCCTATTTTCTTTTGTCCTTGGTCTTTCATGTTCGAGAAACGAGAGAGCTAGGCACCTTATATGCGTCGTGCGTTTGCCTTTGGGCTGCGTGTATGCGCATATATGAACACTATCTACTTTATCCGCCCATGCCTCCCAGTTGAAATCATGTTCAGGCTGTTCGTCTAGCTATCGTGCATCACCTGTGGGCCGGGTGTATGCGCGTTTCACTCATATATATGAACACTGTCTACTTTATACCGCTCGTGCTTGGTTGGATTCATGTTCAAGCTGCTCATCTGGTCTACCTAACTCTCTTTTTTTCTGTTTTCCTCGTGTTTTCTGTGGCCCCCTTCATCTCGTTATCCGTTTGAAGCTGATCATAGCCAATAGAAGCCGTTAAAGAACGCGCCTAAGAATGCTACCTCGAATGGAAACAAAAACGGTATGTCTTCTACCAAATATTTTGACGTATGATTACAGAGCCTGATCGCTTATCTCTCTTCCAGTCGCTCAGAACACCTCACAAGCACGGGCTGTAGGCAGCGAAAACCTAAACAAACGGGACACCACGACTCCTGGTGGTCAGAAAAAGCCTCGCCGCGGGGCTCGCGCGGGCAAAAAAGCAGCTAGTCAACAAGCGGTTGTTACTACTGCAGACATCAACGGCGGTCCTGTTGTTGAAAAGGCGCAGGCGAAACTCGAGGAGGTAAAAGGAACAGGATCGACATCTGCTTTGACTGGGTCGTCGTTCTCGAAGGATGTTGCTGTCGGTCGTAATCGTCGTCGTGGGGGCGGCGGACGTGTACAGCAGGTGAATGCGAATGTGGGGAGGGTGAATAGAAATGAGAAGCTGGCGGAAGAGGCGGGGCGGTTAGAAGAGAGCAGGCTTGCGGAGGAAAAGAGGAAAGAAGAGGAAAGAAGGTTGGAGGAGGAGAGACGGCTAGAAGAAGAGAGAAGGTTGGAGGAAAGAAGGTTGGAGGAAGAGAGACGGTTAGAAGAAGAGAGACGGTTAGAAGAAGAGAGACGGGTGGCGGAGGAGGCCGCTGCCGCTCGAGCTCGAGAGGCGGCAAGGATAGCAGCGGAGAAAGAAGCCACCCGTCTTCGCGCCAAAGAGATGGCGCACAAGGCTGAAGCCGCTCGTAAACGTAAAGCCGAAGCCGAAGAAAGAAAACGAGCCCGATTGGCCGAAATTGAAGCTAGGAAACAAGAAGCTGCTCGGAAGCGCGAAGAGGCTGCCGCTGCTCGTCGTGCTCAGCTTGCAGAACAAGAGGCGATAAGACACGCACAGGAGGCTCTTGTCACGTCACAGCATGTCGTTCTCGGGTCGACTTTGATCACTTGTGGGAGCGGGTTGGAAGTTAGAGGTATTGTAAGCGGGTTCGAGTCGTGTCGAGTTACAATTCATAATCTTCCGTTCGGAGCCAAGGACAACGAGATCGTTGAGCTATTCACACAGCAGGGAATGAGTCGGGATAATGTGCACGTTGTCTCTATTACTCCTGTGAGAAACGGTAACGGCCGGGGTAGAGCTGGAAGGGGTACAGGGAGAGACGATAACGGGGCAGGAAGTGGAGGCGGCGGTCATCTTGAAGCTCAAGTTCTGACGAGTGCTGTTGAGGGTGGAGCAATCGCAGCTGGCTTGGACGGGATTGAGTTCAGAGAAGAACACCTAAGCTTCGAAGTCAGCGACGTCGTCTCGGCTCACTCTATGGGGGGAGGTTCCGCAAGACAAGCCGACACGTTGACCGTTAGCTGGACTGCACCGTCACTCTCGATGATTGCAAGCTATGATAGTATGGAAGAAGCGAGAATGAAAGCGAGAACCCTTAACGGGCGCACAATTCCTGGCGGTGGAAGTCGTAAAATCAGAGCTGAGATGAATCAGCGACCGGAAGGGGCTGTCCATTTGCGTTGGTATACCCCAGAATCCGTCAAGCTGACTGGAATTCCCATCAACATCAACACCAGCATCGTGAGCGATTTTGCTGGAACTATATATATCCGTCAGATCAAATCCAACACCTACGATCTCGAGGAGCTGCTGCGATCGCTTCGTACGAACCTTTTCAATGTGCCAGGGAGCGGACCACGAGATTACACAGTTAGCCACGAACGGGCGTCAAATGGTATTGTCATGGTAAAGGCACGTTTTGACAGCTGGGATCACGCACACCGCGCTCAGGAGTCTCTGCGTGCAAGGGCGGCCTATCTCGTGCCTCGTGCCCCGACTCTTCAGTATTTTCTCCCTCAGCCCCTTCAGTTCATCATGACTATCCCGGCGCAACAGTATGAAGCACAGAAGAAGCGCTGGGATGAATTGAGCGAGGTGAAAGAGGGTAGCAGCCAAAAAGGAGGTCCTCGCATTGATATCATTCGCGTCCAAGAGAGGGGTATTGTTCGCGTCAGGCTCTCGGGAGATGATAAGAAGGCACTCGGTGCGCTCAAAGTTAGAGTTGAGACGCTCGCCGCTGGTGAGAAACTCGATGCAACGCGCTGGCATCGGTCGTTCTTGTGGCAAAAAGGCAAAAGCTTTTTCGACAGGGTGTTTACGGAGACGGGCGTCTTCGTTCGTGCGGACATCAAGGTCCAAGCATTGAAGATCTACGGCGTAGGAGAGGCGAAACAGAGAGCACGTCAGATGATCGAAGACGAGATTTCGTCGCTCGAGCAGCAGGAGTGGAGTGTTATGCTAAAAAGACAATCGGTTGGATATTTCGTTCGGAAAGGACTGGCTGCATTGAAGGAGGTCCTTGGCGAAGATGCTGTCACGCTCGATCTCACTTCAACTCCGTGCAGACTTACAATCCGGGGGGGAGAGGACGCAAGACATACTTTGAGCTCTCTAATCGAACAGTCACTCGACGATCTGGACGCGAATATTCCGAACGCTGAAACCGACGCTGTTTGTCCCATATGTTACGACGCAGTTTCTCACCCGGTGACGCTTGCCTGCAAACACAGTTATTGTACCGCCTGTCTACGCCATTACCTGACATCAGCAGTAGAGACAAAGATCTTCCCCTTGGCATGCATGGGTGACGAATCAAATTGCAATAAACCCATGCCCATCCCGGTCATCCGACGATTTTTGACTCCTCAGCAATACGACCACCTCATCAACGTCGTATTTTCGACATATCTAGAAAAACATCCGCAGGACTTCAAGTATTGCACGACGCCGGATTGTACGCAGATCTACCGCGCCAACACGAAACTCATGCTGAAGTGCCCGTCTTGTTACGCGGAGGTCTGCTCTTCTTGTCATGAGGAGGCACATGAAGGAATGACCTGTCAAGAGCGTCGACGTCGGAAAGCAGAAGAGGAACAGCTGGACGACAACTGGGCCACTTCTGTTGGCATGAAGCGGTGCCCATCATGCCAAGCGTTCATCGAGAAAAACGGGGGATGCAATCACATGAAATGTCGATGCGGCGCACACATTTGTTGGATCTGTAACAAAGTCTTCCCCAGCAACGACGAAACATACGCCCATCTTCGAGCAGCACATGGTGGATTTTACGATGACAATGATGACTTGCAGTTTGCTGCGGGCTTGCAACGTCAGTATGACATGCAAGCGAACGCCGGTGTCGTGCACCGCATGGCTGCTGTGCCCCTTCCTCGTCCAGATTTAGTGAGTGTTATGCATAGCGCAACGATGAGGGACTAACACTATTTCATCCAGATTCAAGAGCAATGGGAGGCACTCAGGCGACAAGCTGAACGCCAACATCGATTAGAAGCAGAGAGAAGAGAGCGGGAAGCACAGGAGCGAGCGGCGGCGATAAGACGAGCGGCGGAGTACCAGCGGCAGTTCGACGAACAACAAGCGCGGATCCTACGCGAGGCAGAGCAAAGACGTCGGAAGAGTGGCTGGGGTTGTACTATCATGTAGTCGCTCCAATGCGACTGAACGATTTTTTCTCCCTTTCTTGGTATTTGTGCACAGTGCTGTATGTACAAGGGCTGGAATGCAGGCTCTTCCGGATGATACAAGTTGACGCCCCCGAAAATCGAAATAAGATAAAATGAAATTTGGGACCGTCTTCATACTGAGGATGTAATCACAATCTGATACGATTCAGTCGTATCGCGATGAGCTGCTAACCTTGTGATATAAGACGAGATGTTGATTGTGGTTCTAAATTCTGCGAAAGCAATGTGTGCAGCACAGGAACCATGGGCCGTTTCGGCCTCTAGAGAATAGGTTTCGAAAATAGATTTGAAAAGAAAACGTGCTTCTGACCAGAAAGCAGATGGCGTCGAAGGTCGGTCCGGGCCATACCCCTGGGCGCTAAGTAATGCGCGGAGCTGATCAGGCCGTCATCCGCTTGACGATTGAGAACTATACCCATGTTCATTTGAGCGCTCTGTAGGGGAACCAACCGGGGAGCCTATTGCCAAAGAAACCGGTGTGAAAACGTCAATTCCGGCTTCTTATGCATAAGATATATGAAGGTGAACATGCTTTCATGCTTTGAAAAACAAAAACAGCAGATGCTTCTGTGAGTCAGAAGCATCGGGAAAACTCCGAGGGCGCTAAATTTGTGTCAACTCTTAGCTTCTTGTGCCTTTTCAAGTTGTTGAACTTGGTTGCGAGCTTTTCAGACACCGAGACAACAGTTGTGTATCGGGAAAGCTGAAGGTATTGACAGATAACCGCCCAATATTTGGAGAAAAGCAACAAGAATACCAAGCAAGGCGAGAATTTAGCCGCCTAGCCATTTCCAAGAATCTGCGCAGCGGGTCAAGCAGTCTTGGGACTTGGCGATTTCTCCAGCGCAGCAAACAATTCTCATACTTCTTTACGAACTATAATTAAGATGGTTTCGTTGGCTCCGTTGAAGTGGGAAGTATGGTGGTTGGTTGCTGGCGTAGAAGTGCCTTGGGCGCTTAGGCGGCCATGTGGGTCCGAGCATCTTTGTAATTCCCAATTCCCAACGTTTTTCAACAGGGATCAACACATAAAAGGCTCCATCATGGCCAAGCTTCGCCGTGCTCCATCACTTGCTCTCTGTTCCACACCATCACCATGAGGATTGCTGCGATTACGCCCTTCATATTGGCTAACTTTGCCACTGCAATATACGTACCCTTGCGCGAGTATGCTGGCAGGTCATTTTTTGATAGATGGGATTACTGGGGCAATGTAGACAATACCACTTGGGGTACGCATGATAACATCTACAGCATCTTCATAGATCTTAAGGCCTTCTCAAACCCTACAGGAAACGTTACATACTTAGATCGTTCGAATGCAGAGCAACGTCGTTTGACTTATGTCAATGATGCTGGTCGTGCCATCATCAGAGTCGACAATACCACCAATATTACGCCAGCAACGCTCGTCAATCGTCCATCGGTATGTTGCGTAGTTATTTTACATCGGACTTTACCATGAACTTACGGGAAATGATACCTCTAGGTTCGAATCACAACTCAAGATACATACGGTGTAGGAACAGTCTGGATTATCGACGCTGCACATATACCCTACGGATGTTCCGTACGTCAGTTCTGTCTCTGCATCCAACTACAGTGCAACACAAAACCCATCCTTGACCCGAAATAGGTTTGGCCATCTTTCTGGTCCCTTGGCGTAGGCAAAGAATGGCCCGAAGCTGGCGAAATTGACGTTATCGAAGGCATCAACCTCTTAGGCAACAACCAAATGGCTTTGCACACCAAAGATCCCGGCCCCCAGGGTGCTTGCGTCCAGGCTCCGAACCCCGGTCAGAGCGGAACCACGCTCGAAGGCGATTGTTCGCAGGATAGGGGCTGTCTTGTGAGGGAGACCAAACCGAATAGCTTCGGCAGAGGTTTTGCTCAGGCGGGTGGAGGCGTATTTGCAGTGCAAATGGACATATCCGGGATTTATATTTGGTTTTGGCCGGTGAGTGGGATACCTCTCTTCGGTTCATTCATCTTTACTGACATAAGTGCTGTTACAGAGGGCGCAAGTTCCTGACGTCATCAAGAACGCCTCCCCAACAACAAACATAGATGCTGCAGCGTTTGGCATGCCATCTGCATCTTATCCCGCGGCGGGCTGTAATGTTACAGAGTTCTTTGGGCCTCAGAAGTTGATTTTGCTCACCACTCTTTGTGGAACATGGTACGCTACCTTTTTTGCTACGAACCGTGCTCATTCTAACACTATTTTTACTCTGAAGGGCCGGTGTTCCAGATATCTACGCTAGCACTTGCCCTGGTAACTGTGTTAGTTTTTTTTCTTTTTCTCCAGACTCGATATTCCCTCTAAATGACGTACTTCTTCCATAGGTCGCAGACAACATCATTGGAGCAGGCAGCCCCAGATACGATACAGCATATTGGGAGATCAACTACCTACGGACTTATATCGCTGAAGATCTCGCACAGCTTTCCTCTGCTTCTTCCCCTTCGTCAACAGCTCAAAGTTCTGGTTCGTCAACAAGAACCTCGGCGGCAGCGGGGACGTCCGGTCCAACTCAGGGCACTAGCACCACGAATAGCAACAGTGCGATTTCTCAGCTCAGTGGACAGCGAAAAATGGTCATTGCATTGGCAGGTTTGAGCACGCTTGCTGCGGTCGCTATAACTTCTAGCTTCATGTAAAAAAGAGGATCGATTTATTTCGATTTATATCGGAGGTGAACGAGCCATCTCCTCTTGGATTAATACCTTACTAGACCTAGTTATTCTTCATAACGACCTTCTTAAGGATGAGCGCCCACAAGTGCACAAGTGCAAAGTAAAAATCTACAATTCATGCCTGAGAAATTAGCGTGCTATTTACCTTTCGTCAAAAAAGATTTTGTGGTAATGAATGTGTCATGTAACTTCCCTGAAGCAGATGGAATAGAGTATGTCATGTATAATTCATTCTAACACGACTTTGCCTCAAACAGTCGAATCTACGAGTAATGCCCAACAACGGTCTGGATGTAATGGCTTCGTTCCCTTCCAACAGAATGTGAATAAATGGCGCAAGTGGCCATTGGCCATCCAACTTAACGGATGTCAGCGAGTGAGGGGATCGGAACGCCACGCCCGTGTGATAGCGCTTCTCGAGCTTGTGAGAGATAGTATTAACATATCGATATACGTGACATCGTGGCGCAGTCCATTGGATGAGTGCTGTTCAGTATCAAACTAAGGCCCCTGCCGTTCCACGTTGAGTACACTGCCGATAGCCCATGTCAAAGAGATTGAAGAACAACGAAAATGACAATGTACCACATGCACATGTCGCACCAGAGGTGAAGCTTTGGAGATCGAGCTTTTATTCCTACATCGGAAAGTTAGAAGCGAACACAGGCCTGAAGTTTTCAAGATCACAATAGGGTTCAATTTTTGATTTGTAGCAACATTGAATATCTCAATCAACACCCATTATAATTGATTTCCCTTCCTAGTCCCCTTCGAAAATTTGATGGCTCAACTCGCGAGGGTTCCAAAGTTATTCCAAAATACTCGATAAACCAGTACCGATGACAAAGTATGACTAGTCTTCGACAACTTCAACCCAACTGAAATACTTTATGGACAAAAGAATAGATATATATAGTTAGAAGAATACCTCGATGGCGTGGGCAAAAAAACTGATGCCGCCAGTGCAAGTTGGGGTGCCCCCGACCAAAAAATAGCTTCTAACACAAGTTTCCATGTTCAAACCGTTTATACCTGGATTCTTCTGGCGTATGTGGTCCCGTGACAAATTTTAAAGAGCTCAACTCCAGCTTTGCTAGGTTCGATCGTATCGTTTCTCGATGATAGCACAATGTACAATTGCCATGACTAGTAAAATTGTCAGGGAGTATATGCATCGCCCCGTTGACATTGCCGCTAAGCCCCGTATTCTGGTACCAGAAAAAAGACTTACATGTTTTACATAAGTTTCTATTTGGCAGAGTCGTAAACTGTATCTACTGTCAGGGATTTTGTAATGTGTTCTAGGGGGTGGCATGTATGGCATGTCGGAGAACGATCTTGAGCGCGAATAAGATCACGAGGTTGTAGTCAGCCGCATACATTCCTCGATTCTGACATATTTTGCTCAATATAATTTATCAATTTTACACATTCATAGTGACTGTCTACGCCTCATGGGAACCCGGAAATCACCTACAATTGTCCTTGTATCGTTTACAAGAGTCCTGGCGTAGACTCCGCCTCTGTTCCCCTCAGGGTATAATGCAGTGATGAGTTCTCTTTCTTCCCATCGTTCTTCCAAGTCTACACCAACAGGATAGAGGCTATACTCAATCTCCAGTGCCGAAAGTGGACCACGAGACATTCCGAATGCACGAGACATGCCTCGATGGAAACGTTAAGCGACGACGAAAGATGTGGAGTTACTAGAAAACATGCCTGTGTCAATCAAAATAATTTTCCCATTGCACCTTGCACGAATTCCTTGCTGGAATTCTGGTCAGAACGTGACGGGCCCTTATTTGCAGGATAGACTCACTTGTTGGATTGTATGGCCCATGATCATACGCCTTGTTCCAGTTTTTGCAAGGACTTTGTCAACTGCCGAGCAAACGTGGTTTTCGTTCCTGTCTTGAGCCCACCCACGGAACCATAATGGACTAAGCCCATTATAAATTAATTCGTACTCTGGCGACCTCCGTTTGAGAGTCTCTAGGCAATAAACCCATTGCAGTCACGTGTATCTATAGCAGCATCACGAGCTCGTACCTCCACGCTGCAGCTTTCTTAACAATGACTTCGAGATCTGATTAATTCGCGTAGGGAAGGGCGTCAGATATGGATATCCAGGCGATAAACCTCCATGGACAAATGATAGAGCAGCGTGGATAAGAGGGTTAGCTCTCATGCCATCTGACACATCCTCGTGTGTTAGACCAGAAAGGCGAGGTGTAGTGTCAGGTGGGTACTGGGCGTTTGGTTCTCCGATTGAAGGGTGCAGAGGAAGGCGATAAGCTGCGTTGTAGCTTCTGGTCCACATTTGTGCGATGTCACCCTGTAGGATTTTGTACTGGCGATTCTCCCAAGCATCTTGTTCCGTGTCACCCCAGGACTCCCACTCTTCGCTTGCCACGTCTCTACCTCTCTTCCCTCGTGATTCAGCTGAAAACTCATAGTGGTTAGTATGGCGCTAGTCGTTAAAACTCCAAGGGTCCTATTACCGTATAAATTCTCTATTTCGTGGTTACCGAGAACGGATAGTACGACTCCGCCAACGTCGCGAGCCTCTTGACGAAGTCTTTCCATCAAGTCAAACAACTGTGGCACCTGGGTACCCCTTTGCGACATAACATAGTACGAGCACGATAACGAAGCCAAAAGTAATTCAATATTAACTTACCGATCCATAATATCTCCCGTTTGAACCAGAATATCTGCATAACCAGTCCAGTGGCCCGCGCTATTTATGACGTCGGAGAAATGAAGGATGGTCAAGGCAGCATCGAAATCCCCATGCAGGTCCCCAACGGCTACGATGCGTCTAAAGAATGACTTCCTAGTGTTTGATGATAGAGTCCTGCCAACAAGCTTGCCGGATTCGACTGCTGCTGGTGATCGCTTTGATACGAAGAGAATGATTGTTTTGATAATGATATTGATGGCTGCGTGGTCTAGTTCAAGGAGCTTCAAAGTGGATTTGATGTAGAACAAGGTAAAGGTGAAAGCGACCACTGCAAAGACTACGATGCTTCTGGGTGAGGGCATGGTAACCCTTGACGGGGGCTGGAAAACCTGCTTAAAGGGGAAGAGGAGGGGACGCAGGGGCGGAGTTAACGTCGGTCAACGCCCGTTATATACGCATTTCACCTTAAACACGGCTCCTCTCATTCTAAAAGTCCACAGCACAATATCGAAAATTCGAAATTCCACCAGATGGCATCAAATAATCTCCAGATCAAACCAGATCAGCACCACGGCTCCAGGGCAACGAAACCCATTGTGTTGAGCCTCTCTTAACTGGCGGGGATCTTCACCTCGATGTATGATATCTAGCAGAAGTGGTTTTCTCGTTTACGCATGAGTCGGCAAAATCATTCAATACATGCACAGTAGAAGATTGGCTTCAAATCAAATGTTGTACCTGTGGGGACCGGATCAGTTACCCAAATCGGCTGATGATACTCTGATGATCTGTAGCGCCTCCATCCGAGATCCGAGGGTTTCTGGTTTCTGCACGGTTTCTGCACCCCGTCAGTGTGAAGTGACGACATTGTCGCTCCCGCTGTCGACCCAAAGTGACGATGATAGATTGATTGGCATATCCGCATATTATTCGGTCTAAACGCTCGCCAAGAGTCTCCCTCATTCTTCTCCCCCTAAGCTGGGTGAAGTAGGATCACCGAAGTCATCATGTTACTCTATTTCACCTCTGTGGATCTAGATATGCACGTATCTATGGCGGGGGAAACAAATATGACGTTAACTCAACTCAAACGAGGAAATGAAATCAAAGGACCGAAACACGCCATCTCGAGAATTGACTCCCCCTTCAGCTCTTCCCTTGTCGGATGTCCAACAATGCCAATGCCACTAGCAGGTTGAATGGTAAACCTACCATGACTTCCTATCATGGGATCGCCTCGGCAGAGTTTGAATAGTAATGCTTGGATATTGAAGAAGGTGCGGGGGTTGTGAAGATAGCCTTTGGCCTATATGTGTATCCGAAGCTAAGGGTAGCGCTGAAAACTGCATCGAACATCCTATTCAGAAGCATGAACCCTAGTCGCCAGTTCGTCGATCGAGTAACAAAACACCGAGGATGATATGGTACCAGCTGTTGATCGGAGGCAGAATTAGGACATTCATTCGCGCATGACCACTAGTCCACCAAACGTACCAAGCGTTTATCATATGCCTCATTCCACCTTCATTAAAGCTGTCCCTCATCTTTTCCCTCGGAAATCTGGATTTCAACCGTTATAAACCTATTCGTTTGTTCGTTATGGTTGTGATCGTAGCTTTATCGGTGTCATGTGGACTTCGTGATGATTGTCGTGAGCATGAACGTGAAAACAGAGTAGGAGGGATCGGTTTCATAGAGACTAGGTCTCCTGGGCGTTTTTTGAGTAAAGGGTAGCCGGCCGTCCCATTGGAAATGGTCGAAAAGAACGGTAATAAAAGCTGATGAATGACGTGTGTTGCCTCTGAAGATATAACAAACGCATGAAAGCTTGCGCAACACGCATAATCAGAGGGTGAAGTTGTATCGTGACTTTGACTAGTTTGACGAGGGAACGAGGGGTGTCTGGTGCGGTTGTGAATTGGGCTGGTAACATGGAGAGCTAATGCCGTCGGGTTGTTCGACGACGTGGTGCATCCTGTAGGATATAAGTAACTTTGGTTGCCTATCGTCTGAAATCCGGCACGTACAACTGTTTTCAACCGTAGAGATGACATCGCCGTCTCCTGTACAATTGTCAGCACTTTTTCATCCATTTCTATGATTTGATACCCATACATCTTTGTTCGCGATGTGTCAGAGGTGCTAGAAGCATATATACGAGCAACATAAAGTGTTCAGAGTTAAAGAATGTCGCCGTGAGTCGCAGAGGCCCTAGGCCCTGAATGAGCACCAATAAAGGGGCAGTGGTAGCTATTATCAACTCCAAAAGCTCTTTCAATGGCCCATACCCACAGACCTTTAACTCGTGTTCGAAGGCTAACTCATAAAGGGGATGATATATGACAAGGAGACTGCCTCGGGAACTGGGGTTGTTACTGTACTTGGTACTAGTAGCGCTGGTCATCGTGGGGAGACTCAATTACATAATAGAGGAGATTAGATAGTTGGTCGGACACTCGAAATCAAACAAAAAAAATACGCCAAAACACTTGCTTTCCCTTTACTTCATCGTCAAGCCCCCGTTTCCTATTCATCTGTTCTTGCATCTTAATTCAATCCTTTAAAAGTGTGGTCAGAACCCGGACCTTGTTCTTGATTTTCTTCATTGATCAACTCCGCTCCGAGTCTCTCGTCTGATTTGTTGAGAAGGTTCCTCACATCTGCTTCGTCATCATTAACATTCCCGAACGACCAGCACCTATCTTTCTCGATCCGATTCTTACGCGTCTTATCTGACACATGCGCTTGCCATCTGAAATTCCAGAAGACCGTGCCGACCCTCCGAGGAATCTCCGGCCGTCCTGTCTGCACAAAGGAAAAATAGATGTGCCTACCAGCGTTTTCACGCCTTTACAGCCGTTCATTAACTGAACCCTTAACACATCTACCCCGTTCTCGTTATGAAACATCTTGAGGAGTCCGACATCCGTTCTTAGCAAAGCTGCTGGTTTTTCTTTGTTCTCAAATTTAACATGACTCTCAGCGTGCTACGCTTGGGCCGGATCTGGCGAGACGCTTTGTGGCTAAGACTGGAAATTGTTCCCAGCTTGCGCGTAATACATTTAGGGCTCGTCTCAGGCGATGACCAGATGTTGTATCTAGAACACACGGGAACCTCCCCACTTTATGGTCTGAACCTGAGATACAATCTTTTTCTGCTCCTTGGAGAATGCACGCCTATCCAAGCATTAACGCCCACAGATGGCTACTCACAATCGCTTCCACAATGTTTCAAGGCCGCTTTGGAATATGTTTCCTTAAGGACTCATACGTCCCTATTGCATTACTCAATTTTAACCGCATTGGCCGTTCTTTCGATGCCGCCTTGCGTGTCTAATGACAGAGATTCATCATGCTGCATTCCAAACATATCTCGTCTATCAAGTTCACTCATCATATCGCATTACTCATACTTTCACCGCTTTGGCCGCTCGTGCAATACCCCGTTGAGCATGAGTCGTACAGGCATAAAAGCCAGCCCAAAGATGACCACTTTCTTCATCGTGCCCCCAGTTCTCGATACATTCACAAGATATGATGTTCTCTGGAAAATTCTCCGCCCTCTCCGCCTTGCTTTCTGGTGTTGCTGCCATGGCTCTTGTGGCGCCCCGTGCTTCTGTAATTGCGACTCTCTATAACGATATTCTTTGCGTGTGCTGATGCTTTTTACAGGACGCTGTGGATGGAAATTTGCACTTCTGCACTGGCCCACTGTTCTCCGGAAACTGCAGCGACATCGCATACACCAGTGGAACGTGCTACAATTTCCCTGCTGGATATCATGATATAATCACTAGCATCACGACTCAAAAGAGAGTCGCCGATGTTTGCTGCTACGTCTATGTGTAAGCCCTTTTTTTACAGTTGTCGATTTTTCTGTTGATGACGGGTTTTCGCACTAGTGACGAAAACTGCTCTGGTAACCTTTTGGCATTCAAGAATGACGGCCCCACCGACTTGGGCCCTGGCTGGGATGACACCTTCGATTCCGTGAGATGCACCGTTAGTCCCAACTGCCCTCTCTAGGTGCGCCTCTTCTCTCTTTCTAAGGATTTGGAAGTCCTAACCATTGGCTTGCAGATGGAGTCCAAGCATGCGCAGTCTTGATGGTAGATTTGAGCCGTCGATTTAGAAAGACCCCCAGTCGATTATGCATTTATTGAATAAGAATCTTAGTGGTTATGCTTATCTTCTAAGATTGGTTGTTGTATTTTCCGCGGTCGTGCTGCTTAGCTGCCGTCGCGATCTAAGGTCCTGATTCAAACAAGAGCAAATGTGTGCTGCTAACAACTTTACCACTACGGTTACTGAATCGCTGAGACGCTGCTGCTCCCCAAGATTGAACCAAAATTTACCATTTGTATACTTGTCCAGGAGAACTTGCAACACATCTTATAGTAAGCTCTTTGATATTGCCCTAATCTGCTAGCGCTTTCAAAACTCGGGCAACGTCCGATCATTAAACGCGCTAGCCATGAACCTCTCGGAGGGATACCTCATTCTTCATCGTGGAGTCGTCCAGATGCGGCTTTTCCATCCCACAATTTTGCCACTCTGAATGTCTTCAAGTAATCTCCGCGAAATTATCTAACTGGAGTCTTTTTATATGGGGGCTCGCTGGAACTGCTGCAAGGCTCTCGGGCTCTCATTGTTTAGGCTCGTTACGATCCTTACAACTCAATCGATTCCAGGAAGATAAGACGAATCCTGCAGTTGCTGATGCTTATAGCAGGAACTGATGCTCCGATGTTCCTTCTGCCCGAGCAAATGAGCGACTTCTACGTTTTCACTTAGTTTACGAGTTTCCTTTCCTCTCCACAAAGGTAACATCTATCTGCCGTCTCAGATAATGAACTGCTTCATTCTATCCAAAAACACTCATTTTCTCCGAAGGATGCTGAACTTGCGGAGCTGCTGAAGGGTAGTCCAGCCCTACCATTTTTTTGCCATAATAGCTACGCAGTTTATTATGCTCACCGAGTCAGACTCGGCCTACCATCAATCTATGACACATTCGACAAAGGCCTCAAAACAAATGAATGAAGCGCCTCCCTTGCTCGTGTTATACACTTTACTCGGATACCAGCAAAGAATACAATTTCAAGCCTTGACACTGTCTCTTATATGAAACTGTTGCTTCTTGCATCACCTTGCACTCAGGTTTGACGCACGGACGAGTCGACCCACGCCCACTCGACAAATCGGATCTTCTGTCCATTTGGGCCTTCGGCGGCTTGGTGTGTTAAACTCTCTAGTCGATAATGCACGGCCCGTCGCCGGCCTTTATTAGCCTCTCTCAAAATCTATGCGACATCATACATAAATAGATGTATTTCCATATTGGCCGCAATAATGTGCCATCCCAGAGATACATGAGGAATGTCGAGGCAGAGCATAGAAGAAAATGGTCGAGAGTACACAATTAAGACCTTCTCGTTCGTATCTTTCCTTTATATGTCTACATTTCCACATCCGTCGTGCCGCGTGCATTGCGAAGGCCTTAATTGTGCGCCGATCTTCCGAGAATTTTCCATCGGCCCGGGTAAAACAGATCTGCAAATCAGCCCCACCAAGTTCGCTCGTCCCTCTAGAGCAGGAGAATAATCTCAAACAGCTATAACAATGGGCTTACGCCTCTGTACAACTCTTGTCTTAAACGTGTATGAGATATCTAAAGAAAGTGTATCATTCACTATATATCATCAGCTTTGATCACACCTGGTCAATTTACGTGTCATTATAGCCGTCTACTTGTTACATGACAAATCGATTTATCAAGCTGACCGAAAATCTCGTCTGCCTCCCCGGGACTGGTTGTACACCGTGTCTTTAGATGCTCTTTGCCTTCCTCACAATGTTCAGGGCCATTCGTCGAGCTGCGTAATTACTGCTGCTGTTATGGGCTTTTGACTCTTGAGACCAAATTCAAGCTCGAAAGTTTCGAACCTCATACCATTCTAAGTAGACGACTTGCAGCGCCGGACTTCATAGAGAGCGATTTGCAGGAATGTTCGTGAGAGAGGGACTTTGCGATGGATGATGTGCTGATGAGCAGTACTAGTGTGACTGCTGTGTGTTGCTCAGACACTCGTGGATCGACGGCAGTGCAACGGCAGCTTACACCGGCTGATTCTTCGTCACTAAATTGAATTATTTACAGTGAGTACTGCAAGGTACTGCACCTCAGTTATACAGTAGCTTAAGCATGTCTAACAACAGAACCCCCCCTAATTCACCCAAAACTTGTCCGGTCCCCGGGCCGGCATCTGGGTGAATAAGGTCCTCTAACAACCCTCTCATAAAACACCGATAACCGAGCTGCTGTTGATATACCGAATGATATGAGATGATATGCCGCTGTATCCGTGCCTGTGGAGACGCCGATCTTGCCCGCACATGTAACTCATGCCGACTGTCGAATCGATCCTCTTCTCATAACGTTCTCGTCTCTCAGCAGGCTCTGAATAGACATCCCTCGTTTCCACCGGTCTTGCACATTTAGCTTTCCTGGTCTTACCCACTCTCTTATATGAGATACTACTACCCTCTGTTTACCATTTTTGTTGGAGCAGTTGTCTCTATAGAAGCTGCACCTGCTGGAGAACGGAATCAGTGGCCAAATCTACAAGCATATTATCCGCTCAACTCTCATGAGCTGGATCAACAACCAACATCTAGTACTCAGAGCACTCCTGTGGCCTCTGTGCAGGCTTCCAGTGACCAAGGCCTTGCGTCGCATGAACTCACGTATCAGCATAAGCCAAGCTCTCAAAATGTCAGGCCACCATCCGTTACGCACCGGACTTGTTTACTGATGAATAACACAATAGTATGACCAGACGCTCCAAGCGATCCGCCATCGGCATCCCCCTGCAGTGCCACAAGCATTCACGAGGCACGAGCAGCCACTTTCCTGGCATACACCCAACCGACTGTCCTTGCATCAACCTGTTTCGCACTCTCCCAGTGCAACGACGCAGACTCGCTATCTTAACGACGCTTCAAATGTCCTGCCATTTGCTCCCTGCCTGACAAACGAGAGGGAGGTGTCGCTATGGCTCAGAACTCTGCTTAATGAGGCGATCGTAAAACGGAATGAATCAAGACCTAGATGTCCATGCTGTGGAAAGCGGATGTCAAGCATGGAGAGCGCTCATCCGGTTCGAATCTTCAATTCAATTTAACCATATGAACTTATACAGTTATCAATCGAACCAGGAAGGAAAAGCATGCAATAGAATAGCCAAACAGGTATTCCTGCTTATTGCAGGGGCATATCATGGAGCATTTCCCGATCCGAATGCATGCCAACTATGTGCAAAGAAGGGTGGTAAAGATTCTATCAAGAGACACCAGGTTTGGTTTTGGAATTTCAGCTTTGGAGTAAGATCCCAGCCTTACGCATAATTTGGTCGGCTTAGGGCTCCCGGGAATGCGACGAAGTTCAGGAAACAGTTGCGCTTTGTCTGTCGTTCTTGGATTCGGTAGGATTTCGATGGCAACATCCAGCAAAGAGCATAGTTGCAGATATTAGACCAGGCATATGTGCGCGAGACAGCACAGTTACTCAATAAATCATTTAGTATGAGAATAGTAGAAAACCTATTTCAGTCTCAAACCTCGAGTAACTAAACGCAGTCACACATTGTTACACGACCTCTACTGGTGTCGATGCGCTGACTTTGGGATCTTCGGACAACACAGCACAGGTGACCTTGTTCAAAATCTTTTTCAAGACGTCTATCCTGACAATTCTTGCCTCTCACAGTCCATCGAGGTCCGCTATCTACGAATAACTTCTGGCATTCGCCAGCAACACTCCATCCGTGGTTTTTTGTTGTCATTCTGAAGGACATGCCCTCTAGCAAGCTTAACTCTTCTTATAAATCATCCCACCGAATACCCCCCCTCCTCCAAACGGTCGATCTTAGAACCCGAGAAATGTGACACCGTTTTTGTATTTGGTCCATATCTTGAGTCACTATATCCTCACTATCTCTGCAAGGCTGTTACCCTCTACTGGTACACTTCTGGAGAGGGGTATAGAGATCCGCCCGGCCATCGGAAGGTCCACAGGTACATACTCACTATATGACTAGCAGTTCATTCCTTGCTCCCATCATGCTGCCACCACGGCACGACCGACAATCACGCGTTTCATGAGATGTACTGATGTAGTGCCCGCAATCTAGCCCTCATTCCTCCCGTACAGCGGCACACACCAACTATGGCTTCAATATGAATCCTCAGCTCCTGTTTCTAACGACGCTATAGAGGCTGCCTGCCGATCGGGTCAGCGCACATCATGTTGGGATTGGGTGAGGAATTCGCGACTTGTAATAAGAGTTTAGGCATGAGTGAGGAATTCGATTTGAGGGTGGCACCATAACCTTTACAGCAACTGATTTAGCACTCTCAAAAATCGAAGGATGTATGACCAAAGTCCATAAACTTTAGAGTGATATCTCGAGCCTAATGACCAGTTCTTGTTTTCTGAGCTGTTAATTCCTGTCCACCCCATTGCTTTGTGTATTGTGTATCAGAAACCACACGTATAGAACACAAGATAGCTGTGGCTGCTCCGGCGTCCTGAACCGAACGTCAGGAACCAACTTGCTGAAAAGATTGTCTTAACGGTCATCGTGCAACAGCGGATCACGGCGGCTGATTTGCAGACTGGTATCAGCTGGTATCCTGTGATGATAGAAACATCGATCTTTCCCGTGCACACTTTTAACCAGATAAACCAAAAATTTCCGAGCTACTTATGGTTGCCCAGCACTGACTACCAACACTTGCCACCTGTTCTCTAACACCTACGTCTGATCCTGATGCCTAATCAACCCTAAATGAACGTATTGATGGCCGTGTAACGCCGGGGTGAGTAGGCTAACTTGTAATTTCACTGTATTGATACGCTGTTTCCATAGATACACCGATGATCTTGCCTACATACGAGTTGAAGCCAACTATCCAAGCAATTCCCTCCTACCTTTTCCGTCTCTCAGCAGGTTCTGAGTAGAAACCCTTCATTTTACGTGTCCAGTCTTCTTCCGTTATATCCGTCCTCTGATATGAAATACTATCTTGTGCTTGCTGGTTTCGTTGGACTGTTTGTCTCTGTGAATGCAGCACCCGCTGGACAACAAGATCAGCAGTCAGGATCATGGGAATATAACCCATACATTGAGGAACTGTACTGGAAGGATGCTGCTCCAATGCCCATCCAGTCATACAGTTCCTCTAGCAACCCATCGCTTAGCCACAGTTCATTTCCCGCGCAATTGGATATGGGATCATTGCTAACGGATAGCGCTCAATATGTCTACGATCAGTCAACGTCAACTCAGGGGCCGGGTATTGGGAGTATTGGGACATCACATAACAACAGGCTATATCCATCTCAACAAGATTGGCATCAGTATGGTACCCAAGAGCATCCAGAATTTTACCAGTATCCGACTAGGATTCCTGAAGGTATGGAGTCAAACCAAATGGCAGGCCCTTCGTCATACCATCAAAATGTGAGCCACCATGTTTCATGCTCGC
>JABCKL010008442.1:0-15795 GCA_018851305.1 Calocybe cyanea
TTCTCTGCTTGACCAGCAATGTTATAAGACTTGGGTAGATTGCCTAAATAAGATAGATAGATTAGCCACAGAGCAAGTGAAATATCGTGGGAGAGGGACGGCAACACACTTACGGAGGCCATGGCATATACGTCGCACAGAGTCCTTACCACGAAATCCATTGGACTTAAACTCTCTGCGAATGGCAAGAATGTGAAGGCGACAATGATTGCCTGGGTGATGGTGATGTTTGAGCTTCATTATTTACTGCCAGACGTTTTTCTAATTGAGAGCACACCTGCATTGCACAATAAACCGAGCCAGACTCGACCAGCAAGCGCAGAACTTTATAGAGTCGGAACTGTTGTCGGTCTTCCAGATGTAGTTGTCCAACCAGAAAACTTCTATATGACCTTGAAAACGATTCAACGCAGCTAAAAACGCGCTCGGACCGGGTTTTCTTACCATACGCCATACGCGCACAAGGCTGTAGCGATTAAATTTGTGCCAAACGAGAGCGTAACACTCGTAGCATCCAGAGTGAAAAGAATAGTAGGGTCTACATTGTGGATATTCATCGCCAGCTCGACGAGCATTATTACTAAAGGGTAAAATCAATATTTTATGGGACAAAGTTGCAGCCATACCCGCTCCTGATAGACAGCAACAGAGAGCTAGCATAAATCCCTTTCGCTGTTCTGGGAACAGGGTTGTGCCTCTCAATATTGCCACCAGGTCGGTAACAAAGGGCTGCACCATACAAAAGCGAAAGATCATACAACCGCGTTTCAAGGAACGATAGGCTCAACACACCAGCAAACCCCAAATCCAAGAAAGGGGTGCATCCAACTTTTGCATACGTCGGTGAGCTAAATCTTGTCTATCGCTCAAGGGTATGCCAGGGTTTGCCACTAATGTCTGGATTATCATGTACGTATTTGCCGCAGTAAGTGCGCAGAAGGTGCAGGCAGTAAGGAAAGTAAAAATGGATATCGCAAGTAGCACACGTTTCAAATGAGACGCAAGTCCTCGTTTACTAAATATATGCTCAGGCTTTGCGTAGCAGGAACGACCTGTGCACGCACATGGTAATGTGAGCCGTGATACAGAAAAGTACTATGAACATCCCTTGAAAAGAATATAAAGGATTCAACATGGGGACGGAGCTAAAGGAAAGCACACACCCTCGAGTAGCAATATAGGTGTCCCGTCGCAAAGATTGTAGAGAATATTTTGCCCCCAAAGTCTGAGGATGTCACGTTCGTCGGGCGTCATTACGGGGCATACGGACGCTGGAACCCTGTAGGACGCCCTTTAGAGTCTACCTAACTTCCAAGAACCAAGCTTTGTGATTGTTCACATCAATTCTGTCAAAGCAGTGAATAAATTGACTTGTCAGTAGTAAGTGGCTCTAAGACGGGCACGACATGTGATACTGTGGGAAGAAAACGGAGGGTAATCATAGTTCGTTGATGACCTTGTGGTCTGCTGCGCTTGTCCCCTCAGCCATACTAGGTCAGGCTCAGCTGGTAGGGAAAAGCTCAATCCAGATGTCAAGTAGAGTTTCTTCATTCACCTGTCAACGCTGAATTGGCCAGTGGCAGGGAAGCGCAAACTTCAGGCTGGGAATCGGTGTTCCCACCAAGCCCACCAAGACCATAGCCTTCAAAAAAAAGAAGAAGAGGAGCTAGAGAAGCCGTAGAACTCGACGAAAATCCACTGACAGAGATTGCTGCGTTTGCATCGCGCAATGCGAGATCTGCTGAGGTGAAAGGTTATAGCGAGGGCTTCGGGATGGTCGAGCTCCGTTTCGTTTTCGGAGTCAGATATCATACGAGTGAGAGAACACTTGTGTTACGCATATGCTGATCTGAGTATCGCAAGGAGATGCAGAGCCTTGCGAAGAGGAATCATCGAGATGGACCTGTCTCATTGGCATCAGCTCTGAAATTAAAATAGCCAAACTCGAGACAACCTGTTATCACAATGGTACATTACGACGATCTTAACCTGTGACGACCAGATTTGTGCATGGCAAATCTGCTTGTCACAGGTTTGTTTCCTGATGTATGCCCAGCATGACGCTTATAAAATCTGGAGAAGTAACATCGAATGAATTTGATGATCAATGATAATCTTCCTTTCACAATATGATGGCTAGGCATTCAAAAGTTTAAGCCTCATACAATCGCTTGGAAGCGTACGTACCTCTGGGATAAGCTGGCGTACGTATTGTGTATCTGGCAGTAGAATGCTGTTGTGCGCACATCGAGAGCTCAGAGAGCGCAGTGAAGAATTCGTTCATACAGAGTATGACACCACGAAGGGGTTCTATCCCCGAAGCCTTGGGAGAAAGTTGGGATGGTATGCGAGGGCGGCAGGACCTCTCTGAAAGTCGTCATTATATATAGCTGTTAGAGGTTTGAGAAAGTTTTGTCAAGAAAACCCTCGGTCGAAAGATATATCGGACGTCTTATTCGATCCACGATGTATGGTCAAGATCGGTGAAGCTCAGAATATCGTTGGCCGAGGGGTTAAAGAGTATCGGGCTTATTCGGGGAACCTCCTGATGAGTGCTATGCAGGCTGATGTAACAGCAGATGGCTGTTATAACATCTTGTGTCGAGGATCGTTGTTCAGCAGGGATGTTTGTTAGCTCGGGTTAGTGCACTGATCAGTTACAAGTCCAAACGGCCCAGCGAATAGCCGTCGAATCAGCTGATTTGGGTACTGCCCTAGATCCTAGGAATGAGACTCTTAGTTGTATCATCGCACTGATTACGCTGCGTGTACCTTCTAGTGCCGATGGTTCTGTAGTAAGTATGTCTTCACGGAGAGGGTTTTACAAAGCGTCTGCGAGTCCAGCACTAATGTTCTCCTTTTCGCTCAATGTCAAGGAGCCAGGCGTCCATCAGGAGCTTCTGTTCGCGAAACATCCTGTTCCGATCCGTTCGCTGGTATCTTCCTCGCGCGATGATAGGTCCATCCTTGTAGCTACGGAGCCCTCATCCAGCTTGATGCTGGGTCAGTCGTACTTTGAAAGATTTTTCATCACCGTCAGTGTCATGGGGGTGAAACTATTTTCATGCATTGGTAAACTTGCTATATAAAGGAGTCAGCTCCATAAGAGCGGGAATTCGGATCCACTTTTAGGCGCGATCAGTACTGCAGCCCGGATCTTTTTGCGGTATCAGCTTGCTAGCCTATGA
This sequence comes from Calocybe cyanea, assembly GCA_018851305.1. NCBI lineage: Eukaryota > Fungi > Basidiomycota > Agaricomycetes > Agaricales > Lyophyllaceae > Calocybe > Calocybe cyanea. The sequence goes on from JABCKL010008442.1 coordinate 3,189, forward strand.
TACTCAGGAGACATTTACAATGCTTGGGTGTTATTGCAGAACCCACATGTCAACTCGTACGGTAGATGACATGATCAATGGATGATATGATTGATCTTCGAGTCAAGAGCCTTGGCTCGTCGAAGTTACGGTGACCCTATAGGTGAAGTTTATGCGCCCTATCTTACTGTGGCAACGGCCATGTGGGTTTCAATGACGCAGTTTATATATAGGGGTGGGTTGGTGGATAATGTTGCTATACCGAGATAGCAGGGCAAATCCCTATTTTGGCGCCAAAATGCAGATTAACAGGATGAATCTTTTGAGAAAATTTACGACAGAGTCTTTGTACTTGATGGAGAGAAAGGGGCTGGCGCTTCGACTTCTCGTCAAGTGGGAGTCCAGTTAAGGCACGCGTTGTTATGATTGAGCGGAGTTTTCCGAAATATCTCTGGGAAATCCTTCACGGTGAGCTGACCAGCGGGACTTTAGGTTTCGTTCATCGTTCCCCCCAATGCCCAGTATATTCTCCCGCTCCCGCACAACTTCAACACCGAACAAGAAAGCCCTTCTAGCAGCCCCTCAAGAATCTTCACCTCTCGACGAGTTCGGGAGAATCTCCAAGTTCTCAAACTTTCGTCCGACTTCCCCTTCGCCGAATTCTAAAAAGGACAAAAAGAAGGCGAAAGAACAGGAAAAACGCTTCAGAACTCATAGTTCTGCAAGAGATCGCCCGGAGTACGAACAAGGGCCGGACGTACCACCTCCCATTCCCGATGGCAGTTTTTTACCCCTCAGCTTGGAGCGACCCAGTAATGGATCGCCGGTAGACGAATCCAAAGAACATGACTACGGTTATTTGTCCTACCAGAGACATGTTGTTCTCGGTTTGGAACAAGTAGCACGTCTGGTGATAGTCATTTCTGATGAGCTCACGACTCGAGGTGGCATCACTACTCCCTTCATCTTTTCCACAACGGCGCTGGATATTTCGTCATCTGCTATTAAAAGGTTAATTGCAAGGTTTTTAGATACTTGCGTTCATCATTCGGGTCAGGGCGCTGCTGACGCAGAGGCGAGATGGAGAGACGAGGCTAGATTCGCTGGACCGCATGAGCTGGGTATGTGCTTGCGATGGGGCCTAGCTAGGGTCATCAGATCTGTTGGTGGTCAAGATGTTCGCGGTTTGATTTCCTGGGAACGCTATGTAGAATTTCGAGATTCTGAGGCCGGTATGTTTAGCGATTGACTGCATAACATCTTCCGCCCCTACTTAACTATGTTCTTCCCTTCTTTTCAATCTAGCACTCGGGTATCCCCCGGCGCATTTCTCCACCCTCCTTCCAGATCTACCGCCAACGCTTCAAACGGTTCTCATCTCCCTCCTCAGCCTACTTTCGCGTTTGACCGCAAATAGTACAAGCTCGGGGCACACCCCTCCAACCCTTTCACCCTTATTTGGTCCTCTCATATTCGGCCTTGGTCCAGCCACTCTTGCCTTTCATCATACTTATGTTCACTACCTCCGCGCTGTCGCCGCGATGGAGCACCTTCAACTTGCCTTCATCCGATGGCAGGACTGCCCTCGCACTCCTGGCGAGTCGGGTGTCACCGGTAGCGCCGCGGCGCTTGGGGTCCCAACGAGGCTCAAGGAGTGGATCAAAGGATATCCTGCCATGCTCCCCTTTTCACAGGACCCATCCCGTAGTCAAAAGCCGGAAGCGCGCAGGGGTGTCCGGACTGTACGCGTGATGACCGTCCGTAGGAATGTTCGGATGTACTCCCCCGATCTCGTCAAGTCTGCCGCCTCATGGGCGCATCGTAGTGCTTTGGCTGGCCCCAGTCAGAATGGACTTGCTGTGTCAAAAGAGTGGGCCCGAATTGCACCCCCAACCTTGAAGTTGCATCCCCGCTATTCTGAGGTATACAAGAAGCGCATGAATATGCTACCTTCTTTTCATCCAGACACGGGTCCAGGAAATGCGCAGTCCTCTGGGATGACCAATACGTCCTCTACTTCGTCCTATACCTCCACCTTGACTACCAGCACAGGAGAGAGTGATTATTTTGGATTGGGTCTCGGTGCGAGGGAAGGTGAGGATCGGTTCAGGAGCTTGACGGATCTTAAGTGGGGTGAGTTCGAGTCAATGGGGTTCAGCCAGCTCGAAGATGGAAAGAAGCTGCAGTTCGATCTAACGGAAAGTGCAAGATCGGTGAGTGATCTTGTAAAGCCTTTTGCTGTTTTGCTTCTTACTTCTTCGTGTTCTATCGGTGTTTTTAAAATCCATTTCTTGTTCTAGGAACGCTCTGTTAAACGAGAAACTTTAACCTGGAATGACTTCTCTTCGTCCGGCTTCTCACGTTCCGATGGTCCTCTCAGTGCTACACTCCAGTTTAGCCAGCCAATCGCCAAAACCGTCTCCTCGTGGCCTGCACAGAATGCTGATCTGTCGAAGAAACTTAAGAAGACGCAGAAAGCGCTGCCGCCATTTGGTTGGGACACTGAACCTGTAATTGGCAACGAGGAGATCATCGAGGAGGCGTTTGTGGACGTCTTTTGCGATCTTATCTATGGCGGTGGCTGGATGGATTTAGAGCGATATGAAGAACTCGATAAAGATTGCAACTGGGCATTAGTACGTAGATTCAACGTAGTTTTGCTCGTTCGGACTCCAGACTGATATTCATACCTCAAGGTCGAGTTCAAATCACTCCCACCTAATCGAACAACTGCTTCTGGGGGATCAGATCCACGCATAGCAACTACTCTCATCTTATTTGAAGAGTTTGTACCTCTCGAGTATAGACAACAGCTGGCTGTCACATCCACTACTCGACGGCGACTTCCTTCCCTTTTCACGCCGTCAAAGTCAAAGACTTGGAAGCAAGCGTCTACTCTGAACGGACGTCCCTACATTGTTGGCAACGTCCCTCGTAGCCCGACATACCGTGAATTAGAGTTTGAAGGGATGCTGCAAGGAGGAAACTCAACAAAAGTTATCCATCTCGGTTCAAAACCCTCAATCAAAGCACCTGCAACTTCGAAATCTGCCCCTAATGCCCCAGAACCTCCGTCGCGGATAGCTATATCTAGTCCCTTGTACGTTTCTGTGCCTGAAACCCAACCACGCTCGAAAAGTGCAGAACCGCCCTCTGACCTTTCCGCTGACCAAACAAACTCACCCACGACGCTTTCCAATAAGCGATCATCACGTTTTCGCTTCCCAGCCAGTATTCCCGTCCCTGGCTCGGTAAACCGGAGAGCTGGCATGGTACCCGCTGAGTATTCATCAGTGGATTTTGAAACACGATTGGCGAGCTACAGTGACGAAGAACGTAACGGAACGCCAGAATCGGAGACTGCAAAACAGGAAAGGCGAATGTCAAAGGATGACGCTTGGGTTGACATTTTGGTGGGGTCGCAGAGCCGACGTATGGCTGGACAGGATGCGAGCAGGCCTAGATTGCACTCGAGGCGATCAGATCCGGACATGGCGAGCTTGGAAGTTGCGCAGGTGCTGGCAGGTGTACGCGAGAGGTCCACGTCCATCCCCAGCGTGCAACATGACCGCGTCGATCGTGACCCTCGTGGCGGCCTAGATCACCTACATGACCACTTGCAGGACTTGGACGTCGATGAAATAGAAACAGTGCCTCGCACCAGTGAAGCCACCAGTGAATACACTGCGGACCATTCTGCGGATTATGGCATAGATAACACGGACGCAGACGATGACGTAGATCCTGTGCGCCCTATCAAGACTCAGCGACGTTTAGGATACTTTGATTTACATCCCGAACGACGTCCCGGAGCTAAGCAGCCATCACCGGACGACCCCCGACCTTTACCGGCGACCGAAACAGATGGCGTTGGTGACGCTGAGGAGGAAACCGGGAACCATGTGCCAACTCCTCGAAAATTGCCCGTTCCTCCAGAACGCAAACCCGTTATACCCCCCGCCAAAAGTGAATCTGAGCCGAAAGCTGCTAGTGAACCCGCTCAAAGCAACGGAAACGGGGTGCATGACGCTGCGCCAGCCCCAACGAGTAAAACGGCTGCTCTGATTGAAATGTACCGCGAACGGGAAAGGGGTGTCTCGCCAAAACCTGGAAATACACCAGCTCAAATCCCTGTCGCCCCTCTCCAGCCGTCTCGCCTTCCAGTTCGTTCACACTCTTTGGCGAAAGATGGTGCTACAACTCCACCATCTAATGAAACCCCTGCTCGTCCACCGGGGTCGCCACCCGACCCGATCCTTGCGGAACCCCCTCGCCCAGCACTAGAGGACACAGGTCGTGCCAGCCCCGCTCGATACGTCCACGGAGCGCCTCTCCACAACGTTCTGGAAGAAGATGAAGAAGAACCCTAAAACAACCACTCTCCCCTCCCTGTTGAACTATAAGACATGATTATTGACAGGGCTTTGATCTGACTTTTTTTTTTCGGCTCCTTATGGCTGTATTCAATGATTTTCTCTCACCCCGTCATAACAAGTCGTTCCTTCAAAATTTGTGACATATTCCATGACAACTCCAGTCGCTATTCGGCTGCGCCTCTCCCTTATTTTTTTTTTCCTCCGGTACACGTCGCCCTCGATGAGGGCGTTTTGAAGGCGATTACTACTGATGATACCCTGTCGGGGCTGGATATTACCAGATCCTTCCCATACCTATGTTTACCTCCTGGATTAAAAATGCATGTTCTATTCCGATAATATATACAAATGCATTCTCTGAGTATCAACTTACAAGCTCGTTTTCGTCCGATGTCAGACTGCAGGATATCAATATTCCGTCATGTCGACATCGTTCCGGATGTCAAGCCAAATCCTAGTGAGAAACTATCCACAGGTCGTCCTACCCTACCCTACCCACCTACCCTGTCTTTGTTACTCTGTGGATCCTCCCAACGTATACCGCCTTTGACCCACCTTGTTTGAAAGTTCATCGAGGACTGTCAGGGCAAATCCTCAACCGTATCACGCCGGAGTGGGTTGCAGCTCGGTCACGTGTCGGCCCACTGTTCTCGAGTGGAAACCAGCTCTTGTCAACTTGACGCGTTCCGGACAGCAAAGATGGCTGAATCCTATTCTACTATAAAGCTAGCTTCTACCTGTCTGCTAAAATTTTTCTTCATTTTCTCTCTTTTCAACTTGGAATGCCATGCATGGCCCTCAAACCCTTTCCACCGCTCCCACATGATGTTGAACGGCTTATACTGGAATGCTCGGCGTACCATGACCGATCCATGGCGCTCAAGCTTGTAGGACTCTCTCGAAGAGTACGATCTTGGTGAGTTTAATCAATAATCGTGTTTACTAGCTCACTATTGTATGGTGTAACACCATACTAGGATTGATCCGATCCTTTATCGCCATGTCAAACTTGAATATCCGTGCCAAGCAGAAGCTTTCGTACGCACTATCGAATGCTCTGATAAACAATACACCTTTTTTGCGACTCAGGTCAAAATCCTTTGCCTGGCTTATGGCATCGATCTCCGGGACGCCGTTAAAATTCTTTCTGCATGCAAAAGCGTTGTCAGTCTCGCATCTTGGCTAGAGTTATCTCAGCTATCAGCGAGAAATGCACGACCCGATCTTGAGGCATTTTCAAAACTTCTCACCAATGGAACGCTGAAACTGCATCGCCTTTCAATGATTCTACACGATTTCCTATGTGTCCCCGATCCAGACTTCACCATTTCCGTTCTTCAATACGTCACACACCTCGACATTTACCAAGGCTCCGATCATTTTCGGAACTGGTCGTGGAAAGGCTTCGACAGACTGTCCCACTTGACCCATCTCTCATTCGACCTGAGCTTATCCGCTCCGCTGGACACTGTGCACGAAATTCTACCACACGTCCCTTCCAGCCTCAAAATGTGCTTGGTACTTCTCTCTACACGAGATTCAGCCATCAGCATCAAGGAGTTCTGCTCGGGAAATGAACAGCTGGAAAGCATGGCTTCTGGAAAAGTCGATCCGCGGTTGGTAATTGGGACCAATGAGCCACTGGAAGAGGAATGTCGATACGGTGGTCTCATCGTCGTCCATCTCTATGAAGATGTGGTGAAGGACTGGAGTTTCGCACCCGACGGAGAGGATGATGTGTGGGAGAAGGCGAAGAAAGTAATTGAAAAACGAAATCGCTCTCGCTTGGTATGTGATATCCTTTCTCACTAGAATTCCGTCTTACATGCTGTGGCAGATAACGCGTTAAAAGTAATGTGATTGCCCGTAAGCCATGATAACTCTAAACATTACCCGTCTAACAGAGTTGCAGAGCAAAATTTCTATAATAGTAGGTGTTTACCTTGTTTGAAGGCCACTCCATGATATAACCTTTAGAGCTACTATTACGTGCTTCCCAGCGTCAAGAGCATCTTGTCTCGAAGACCGTCGCATTAATTGGTCCGGCTATGATGTTGAAAAACCGGGTGGTAGTAAAGGTACGCAGAGGCCCGGGCGTCGCAAAGTCGAACCTAACGAGTGTGCTGTTTTGTACAAATGCATGGACTATTACGTCCCCATACTGTCATAACGTGTTGTATTATTATTAGTAAGTGTATTGAGTTGTTATCACTTGCACAGGAAAACTCTCACATTGAACATCCAGCCATCCACTGCTCCATACAATGCATCGTTTTCTATACCTGTATACACCGCTCCGGAGGTGCTTAAGATATCTTGTGGAACAAGTGGTAAAAATGGCGGCACACTAGAAACAGACGTTCAATCCTCAAGTGAACTATCAACCAGTCGATAACCACGAACAAATATGAATTGCACTGAGGTGAGGTGAGGCCACCTGTGTAGGATAAAATCGTGTTCGACACAAGGGTACCATTTGCAGTTGTGTTTGCAAAATCGAAGGAGTTGGACAGGAAGTTTCCGTCGTCTGCCCCGTCAAGGCGGATTTTGCCCAAGGTAGGACTCATGTACATCTTGGAACTATCAATCCTGATTACTTTAAGCACCCAGGAGAAACTTACAAAACCGCTAATGATATGAGCGTTGATATTGACGTCATATTTGTGCTGGAAAACAAAAGGTAAGAGTTCGTGGCTGCGAATCGAACACCTGAACTTACCTGCATGTAGCTAGCTCTGAACTCGGTGGTGATGTTGGGAGGTGCTGGTGCCACAAATCCGGAGGAATAATGTGCTGTCGACGGGGAGAAAGTGGCCTGTACCAGCTCCGCATGTGCCTGCAAGAGACAAGCTTGTGCTAGAATGATGGCAATACCAGAAATACTGTGCATTTTTAGGTGATATTAAGGCTCGCGATGCTTATATTTACACCAGTAAGATAAAGGCATATCGGTCATACGTGCCCTTTTTCTGCGCAGCTGCTTCTCAGCAGTCTTGCACCGACATTGGTGAGAACGCTTAGATGGTCTGACACCAGCTGCGCAAATCACTCTAACTCGTTGCCCGAAACGACTACACATGGTAAGCACGTCAGGGGAAGTGTACTGTGCAATTTATGCCCATCATTAGCATTCATACTCAGCGAATCATCGTCAAGTTCGGCATTTGCCTCATGACATTCTAAGCTTGCCAAATCAATTATTCTCAAAGGCCTCTCAGTCCAACAACCAGACCCGTGAGTACGAACAGATTATTATAGGTACAAACGTAACGATACGCTTAGAACATAAAGCAACTCCAGGTCTCAGCCTCAAAGTTCACTGAAATGTCCTGTATGCCTAGACGATCCCATTGTGGTCACGGTCCTTCTGCCCTGTATAAAGTGGTCGGGGAAAAGCGTGCCCCGAGTACGCAGTCTGAGGTTGCTGAATTGCGCCAGATCTCTGTAAGGAGGCATTAGTGTTCAGCAGCTTGAAAATTCGAGGGTCTGGAGAGACTTGCCGATGAGTATCCACGGAATGGGTATGCGCCTTGAGTCTGATAGGGTGGGTTTACGGGTGCAGTCTGCGGGGACTTGCTGAACCTCTCCCGAAAGCGTTCCTCTGTAGAGGACTTGAAGCGTACATGAGGACTCCTAGCTGATGGTAACGGAGACCTTGGAATTGCAGATAGCGAATCGGGTGTGTTCGCATATCCGGCGGGGGTTTTAGGAAACGACGTTGGGGGGTCATGAGTCTCGTCATGAAGGTAGGCACTGTTGGGGAGCGGATAGTTGGCGGGAGAACGCGGGTCGAAGCTTGTGACATAAGTGGTAGGTGGAGGCCCCTCAATCTGTGAGGCGTCGACTTGGTAGACGGAGGCTATGGCCTCTTGGCGCCGTGCCCGATGGCGGCGAATTCCAACACATAAACAGAGTGTGAGGATTACAGAAAAAACTGTGGTTGTTTTTCAAGTAGTCAGTATCATCTGAAAAGTGACGTAGACACCAAAGCATACGAATGGAAGCACCTAGGCCGATTGCAATGCGTGCACCTATTGACAGCCGTTTTGTACATCTCCAGAAACCTTCACTAAATAATGAAATAAAGCAGTTAGTATGCCATGTCTGGAGATGCCCGAAACTGACTGACATTGTAGTGTAACAGACTTCTTCAGCAGCGACTCCTGGAAATAAACTCATCCCCCACAATATCACAATACCTTCACCAACAAATCGAAGATCTAGAAGTAGCACTGTCAAAACCTGTTCATCCTTTCTTCACCATGGTAACTCACTTGGACGCGAGGTCGGTCTCATTGTCGTCTTCGCGGCCGCAGTTCAATAAAAAAATCAGAAAAGATCAACTTTCGAGATTTGCCAACAATTAACAGCTTGGAAGGAAGGACCCGCGCAGCAGGACTTCAGAGAGAGCAGGAGAGCGATGTTGAGGTGGGCGAGATCAACTCAGGAGGTCCACATCATCGGCTTCGATATTTTATATGAGCATGGATCAATTTTGGTTCGTGTGTCAGAAATTGATCGGTCGCCATCACATCCTTGACGCAGATGCGGGCTATGCTTACCGGAAACACACAAACACCTAAGCTCTAGAAATTCAGTAACGCTGGCGTAGAGCACTTACACTGTAGACTCACGCGCAGAGGGGCGTCTATACTTTCGGCACAAGTCAGAAGAAATCCAACTGCATTATCCATAATCCGCGAGAAATCCACCACGGCGTAAAACGGGGCGCAAAGGCACTAAGCGATAATGGTGATCCAAAAGCCTACGGTCCATAAAGCTAACCGCACTGACCATGAGAACATTCGGTCCGCAGAACAAGGTCCAAGTATGTGCCACACGAAATGAAAGGTATAGGAAGTTCCTCTCAGAAACCGACGACCGCATTCACTAATTTCGCCGTATCACATGCTGGCATAACAACTCTGCCATTAGATATCTGCTATCACATTCTAAAAGTCCCATCCCAGTTGTAGATGACACCGCTACTGACCGGCTGGCGTGAAGTATACGTTATTGCCAGCGACGTTTGCCCCCGTCCTCAAGAAGTCCAGCACAGCCCGCGGATAACGACGGAGAGATAGATATCATACATCACTACACCCTTCCATGTGCAAACTCGACAGTGATTTTACAACATTGCTGGGGGCAAACACACATATATACTGTACAGGTTCATCCTCCTTTGACACCATACAAGTCCAGAGCTTTCAAGGGGTATTCCAGTCGCAAAGCCTCCCACTCCTCACGAGTCGGGATCACGCTTGTATCTTGTGCCTTCTTCAGCCAGTAACCACACCGGAGATGATCGTTTCTCCCTGGTATGATCGGATACACTTCCAAGGCCTCCTGAAATGCACCAATTGCGTCCTCCTTCCTTCCCATTTGCATCCACGCAATCCCTATAAACTCTAATGACGCACTTGTAATCAGAGGCCTGCCGGAATGCTTGGATCGTTCCAGACAACGAACCAGCATCTTGACAGCTGTGGCATAATTACCGAGAGCTTCGTTAATGAAACCCAGTCGCATGAGCGCTGCTTCGCTCTCCTCTGAAGGTCCAAGAACGCTAAACTCTTGCACAGCGGACTCCGACCAAGTTCGCGCTTCGTCAAATTCACCTTGAAAGTAGCGGCATGCGGCTATTTGGTTCGAGCACGTCGCTAACCTACGAGCGTCGCCGAATTCTGTGAGCTTGTCGCGCGCTTGATGAAGTAAAACGAGACCCTCATCGTAATGAGAGGCACTGCAGGCCGTAATTCCACGGATAAGTAAACATTGAGCAACTCCATGCATATTGTTAATGGAGTTGAACTCGGCCTCTGCCAAGCTGGCAAGGGAATCGTACGTTGCACAAGTGGCCGTATTATCGACCTGATAGCTTTGAATGCATGCAAGTATGCATTGTGCAGCTTGGTCGATATTAAATAAGGAGAGAAATATTTCTCTTGCGTCAGTGTAGTATTTCCGGGACTCTGCATAAAGATTGAGGTTATAATAGATGGAACCGTAGCACGAAAGGACATCTGCGTGGATGCTCTTATCTCCCATCTGCTGTGCAAAGGTCAAAGCGTGACTGATGGTATTCGTACGCGGCCGTGCAGCTGCTTGATACCTCGCCAATACAAGTAGAGCATCCAGGATCTCCGCAGACGGAACTACCGTTTGCAAAAGGATCGCCTCGAGGTTTCCTTCTTCTCGCCCAGGACCCAGTGCCAAATCGTCGTGTCTGTGTGGGCAATCTTCAGGAGATATCTCGTGATTTGCCAAAAACGCGCATGCAGATGTAATCATCGAGTCGCGTACGCCCACATCAAATCTAGAAGGATCCAACATGTAACGTTGAAGAACGGGAAGGACAGAGAATGTGGAATCCTTGAGTTCCACCAGAGACATCTCTCTCAGGACCTGAAGCGCACCCGTCAAGTTTGACAGACTCCGGGCGTACCACTTTCGGAGCATGTGATATGATGTACCAGCGGGGAGCATCGACAGCGCGGCAAGTAACCAGCGAGCTTCAGGGCTCCGCTTCATCGGTAGGCTGTCCACAGAGAGACTGATACAGATATTCATACTATGTTCGCGGTCGAGCCCTTGGCTCAACATCGTTGGCCCAATATCCTTGTATTGGTCAATGAGGTATTTCGCTGAAAGTCCACTAAGCTTCGCGGACATGGACATTAGTGTAATGGCAAGTGGCATGTACCCAACTAGCTCAAGGAGTTCGAGCAGCTGGGTATCAGCACTGCTCTCTGGGTAGATTTTGGTGTAAATCTGGAGAGCAGCCTCAGCGTCAACCGCCTCAAGATTTATTGAGCGCCAAGAAAGTTCTGCGCATGGGGGTGTAGACGATCGCATGGTGATGAAAAGCGTGATCTGAGGAATCTGGTCTATATTGCGAAGTGTCTGTTCCGCCACCGTTCGCCCATCATCCGCATTCCACGGCGTTTCGAAATTATCTAGTAGCAGTACCAGAGGACCAGCTGACTTCAACGCGGCAAGGATACTTTCACTAACGTTCCCCGTCATATGAGTGATGCCCAATGACCAGGCTAGAGTGTCAAGAAGCAAAGCACCCGTTGTGGCTTTCACACAGGGTACCCACACCCGCTGGCTATCGGGGTACCGTTTCTTCATATCTGGATGGTTCATCACTGCCAGAGCAGTCGACGTTTTGCCCATGCCGCCAGGGCCTAAAATGCACGTGTGATGTTTTTGGCCGTCTGACGTACTCGCCAGGTTAAACGCAAGTTCGGAAACGAGTGCATCGCGGCCATAGAATATCACGGTATTGGCAGGGATACTTGACCGTGGACCGACTGATAGCGACTCTGCCGTAGAAGAACTGCCCTGCATCATGGCTTTCACATCCTTCATTGTCACGTTCATTTCGTCCATGGTTACACCCAGATTATCCATCTTCGTGCCCATGCTATCCACGCCTTCATGGATCCGGTTCAATATCTGGTTTTGAACCTCGTAGAAACCAATTATCTCCTTCTCTAGCCGATTGAGAAGGATGGTATGATCGATTTGCCGCGTAACCTTGAAATTCGTGATTCAGTGGCGTAAATAATTAGATATCTGAAAGCGTACAATGAACCGGTCCATCAAGCTATCCAATCGATTCATGCAATTCTGCACTTTCCCCCCATTCAAGTTTCGAAAAAAGACAAGTAGCCATGCTTGTTGCGAAGCAATTTCATTCAATATCTTCTCAATAGACTTGAGTTCTCTTACGACTATAATAAGTTTTCGTCGGGGGAAACTTTCGAGGACTTGCCTCTGAAGCATTTCAATGTCACCCTTGAGCTTCTCTCCGACTTCCATGGATTTTTTGCCTTTCAATTCATTGACGACGACGGTGACAAGCATCTTGATCTGCAATTTCAGCTCCTCTGCTTCTTCCAGCGTTGCATGACTCTCCTTTGACAGACTTGAGGTCTGTAATTCCCTACTGAGCGAGAGCGGCTTACCTCACAAGCCTTTATGAGGTTCGTAGCGATCCTCACGGCTGCGCCTACGCCTGGGACGGGTATCTCTTGTGCGACGGCCTCGAGAACATCGAGAAACTCTTTTGCCGCTTCACTAGCGTACTCAGCTCCTGTAGGCTTCTATAAAAAAATCATAGATCATAACCTTTACAAGTTGCTACGGTGCTCAATGCAAGCCAATCTCACAGAAGCTTCCTGTTCCTGGAAATTCAAGACGACTGATCTTGACGAACATAGAGAACATAGACTGAGCATTCT